>JAJOOS010008823.1:0-36413 GCA_029582725.1 Solanum chiquidenum
AGTTTAGAGGCTTATTTCAGACATAGTTAGATTCAGCTTAGTTGTGAGTTAATAACTTCTTTGTATTAAACTCATCAGTTTTCATATATCTCAGTTATAGTATATGGGTATTCCCCATCTTTTCATTTACTTATGATTTAGCTTACGCATCAGTTTATTATCTTTAGTACGCTCATGATCATGCCAGCAGGGTTAGCTTGGGGTCACTTGTGGTCCTAGGTCCCGTGTCCGCGTCTCGGGGGTAGTCTCGGGGCGTGACACCAAGTCCTAGCAACATTCTTCAGTTGATATGCAACTAGTTCTACTTGTTCAGCATCATCAATATACTTTTTCAGTTCCTCAACAAAACTTTTTGGATCTTCAGTAGTGCTTGAACCAGTCAAAACTTGGAGGATTCATCCTCAAGAACTCTTGGATCCTCGAAGTATCAGCCACTTCCTATCTAGCTTCTCTTTGTTGCCCAACCTGGTTAGTTACAACTTGGCTTAACATTCAAATTTCCTTCCTGAACTCAACATTCATGACTTCTCCTTGGGGTTGCACTTCAGTTGCATTAGGTACCCTTTGCTCATCAACGTTCCTCCTAGCATGAAGACCTCAGACAAGTCTTCGTGGAGGCATGATTAACTGAAACACACGCACAAGCATGAATTAGAAGAAAGTTTTTAGACATCAAACTCTAACGCACAAAATGAGGGTGAAGAAGTAAGATAATTTCCTAAGTGTTGTCGCCTCCTAATTATAGATGTGGCGCACTTCACACCGATAACTAGGACTCTACAGACACGGCTTCATAGACTCCCTAGCACTCTTGAACTCTGGGATCTGATACCAAGTTTGTCACACCCCAAGCCTACACCCCAGACGTGGCTGGCACTCGAGAACTATTGTTGGCCCCAAGCGAACCCTTGGTCTGGCTAACTACTCAGCAGAAGACTTAAAACATTAATACAAGGATTCAAATGCACTTTACTCAATTGTTTAAAAGATTACTTAGAACGTTTTAAAGATAAAACATTCAACTTAGCCAAAATGGCAACTCAAGTCTTATAACATAAGAAATAACAAATGTAAAGACAACTGAACTACTGACTGTCTATGAAGCCTCTAAAATAAGGAAGGATGTCGGGACAAGACCCCCGATCATCCCAATAACTAAAGCAAATGATACAATGAGCCCTACGGAAAGCATAGAGGCTCACCAACTGACTATGAGTGCTCAACTGGATCAACGAGGCGCTAGATGCTGATCCTGGTTACATATGTCTGCATCATAATAAGATGCAGGTCAACTGGCATCAGTACTGAATGTACGAGTATGCGAGGGGAAAACTAAACATAACATAAGCTTGAAAGAAATCTAAAAAGGAACATTTACCTTGGCTTTACTCAACTCATGAATAACTCAACTCAATGCAAAGTAAAAACAACAATAAAGGTGCAGTATATACAAAGCATTTTAAAACAGTAAATGACAATTCAATGTATTTAAAGAAATACAATAACAACTCAATTACATATAAAGTAATATAATACTGTGGGAGATTCTCTAACTGACAACCACTACTATGAGCCTATGTGGTGATACAACGTCTTGCCCACGTTGCCAAAACTGTCCTATACTTTGTCATCATATAAAATGCGTTAACTAAGTGGATCCACTAGTCTATGCTAAAAAGCACTAAGCTATCATCTAAAAAATATGACCCTTTTTACCCATGATGGCTACATGGTTTAAGGAGACTGGAGTTAATATGAACTCGCGTCCCCATATCGGTGCTCAATACTACTCCCAAAATATACTTAGCTCATGTGTTTCTAAAAACCAAACTCTTTCTTTGATTTGAGATCATTAGCTTAAAAGCTCTCTTGGAAATCCGTGTTTCCTTCTTGCTCAAATGTGAAAACAGTTTTAACTCTTGGGAATACTTAGTTCCCATATAATTATTTGAAGAAATGAACTTAACTCTTTACTCTTTTCTCAACTCAAAAATCAAGTCTTAAAACAAAGTTAAAATGTTTGTGAAAGACTTTTGGAAAACTTTTGAACTCATCTTGACTTAACTCTTAACCTCTTGACTTGACTCTTAACTTTCCTTGAATTGAATTATGGATTCAAGGTTCATGATCTCATATTTATTGATGATTTCATGACGTTTAGACATACCTTAGAGTGTAGAAATTGACTAGAAAACATAGGTACGTTTCTAAGGAACTAGTACAGAAAGAAGGGGGAAAGGGTGGGAAACCTGGAGTCCCTAGCGCTCTGAGCGATATGGGGCGCCAGAGGCAAAACTTCAGGGGCTGGGTTGGGGAGCTCTGGCTGGTGTGGCACCCTAGAGACCAAAATTTAGAGCCCCTTTTGGGGAGCTCTGGCTGGGGCGGCTCCCCAGGCCCCTGCCCAGGTGGGTTCCTACTTTTCTCCTTCGTTTTTCAACTCTAAACCCCTTATTTCAACTTCGTTCTTTTCCCAAACACTTAGAATCAACTATACCATCAATATATACAAGATTCAACTTGAAATCACACCTAAAAACATGAATCAGCCTCAAGAAACTTCAACAACAAGAACCCACAAGATTTGAATCGAATTTACATCAAGAACTCATGGGATTTACTTTCAAAACTACATAACTTCGCTGAATTGAATCATGATTGGCGCATGGGTGAACTAACCCAACGCTATGTGATCTCACATACCTCGTAGGAATCACCCCTTGATGAAATCCACAAGCGAAAACCTTACGAACGATGATTTTTGGCTTTTTTCTCCTCTTTTCTCCTCTTGCGTTCTTTCTCCAAAAAAACCTAACTCTATTTTGAAAAGCGTAAACTGAATCCTATCAGTTTAGACCTTAAATTAATTACCAAAAATGAAATTAAAATAATATGGGATGAAAAAGACCATAATGCCCTTCTAAATGGACTTTCCTTATATGAATAGCCCAACTTCAAATGGGCATATATCACTCATACGAACTCGGAAGTGCGCAAACTCGGTGGCGTTGGAAAGATAATTCCAAAGGTATCTTGAAGCATACCTAAATCATCTTGAGCTAGGAGTTATGGTCGTTTGAAGTTGACCGAAAACCCAAACTTAACATAACTTAACAAATTTCCAGATTTTTCATTCTTTCCTAAAATGACTATTTCCAATTCTAACTCTTTCTAGTTCTTTCAATTAGCGAGATGTTACATAAAGTATTACTATCCCCAAAAAAAAATTAAATTTTTTTAAAAAAATTATTTTTCTTACCCCATTCCACCACCTCCTGACCCCTCCCCCCCCCCTCGACAATCCCCCATCCTTTTTAAAAAAACATTTTTTAATAAAAAAATTTAAAAAATGATATTATTGTATTTTTAAAATAAAAATTATGTCTCATCCTATTTAACCCTCCACTCCTAATTTATTTATTTATTTTACATTTTTTTCGTTTTGTGTTAGATATGTACATATATTTTCAGAATTTTTTTCTACTTGTGTACCTAATATAACATAAATAAAAATTTTATTTTTAAATAGTCTTGCAGCGGCAAGTAACAAATATTTTCGATATGTATATATCTAACATAAAACGAAAAAAATAAAATGGAAGCGAAGGGTTATGTGGAGTCAATAGAATTATTTTTTAAAAAATAAAATTATATCTAAATTAGTAATTGAAGGGGTGGGGGTGGGGATGAGAGGAAGTGATGGAGTGAGGTAAGAAAAATATTTTACATTTTATTTTATCAAAAAAAAATATTTTTTTTTGGGGATAATAATTTTAATCTTTAATTTTAACTAATACTAATAATTTATTTAATTTTTGTCAAGGTTAAATGGTTTGTCCATGTGGAATGTGATGTGGTAATTTTTTAAAATATAAGAGAGAGTGTATTACACACACCATGATGAGAGTGATATAAAATAGAGAAGTGTGTTTCTCAAACTAATAAGTGATAGTTTAGGTATGATACTTACAGTCTCAATAGTTTAAGTATGAAATTCAAAAAAATGTATAGTGTAGATTTGTTTTTGACACTTATTTTTATTTTAAAAGTGATGGGTAAATATAAAAACTTATTTTTGAATAGTAGACAAGTAAAGTGAATAAAGAGAGTAATTTTTTTTCCTACTTTTACTATAAAAATTATTTTTCTATTTTTAAAGAAATTTAATTTCTTATATTAACTAATCGAACATGAGAATGTTAAATATATATATATATATATATATATATATATATTACGTACTAAAGAGACCTTATATTAGCATTGCAACTTGCATCGTACTTATTTGTGTAGATCACTAATTTCATCTATTGAATGTTTAAACTTTTACTGCTTTCACCTGACAAATGAACACATTATTATAACATTTTTATGCCATATTTATTGACTTTATAGTTGCTATTTTTTTTATAAAAAAATAATATCATAAAAATAGATTTTGATTTTAAAAACAGGAAGAAAATTAGTGGTAGATAAAATAGATACTTCAAAATACACATGTAACAAGAAGCTAAAAGTTGTTGTATGGTACGACTTAAGTTCAATTTCAAATAAAAAATTGAAATTATACCAAAAATAATTCTAGCACAGCCCTATGAACATACAAAAGAAGCAAAATTATAAATGTTTTAAAAAAAAAAATAGAAAACCATCAAGATCGAAAGTATGATGCAAAGCATATTCATATTTAAATGTATTGTACGACTTGTAATACCCCAATTAGAAACAAACAATTAGCTCTAAACTTTGTTAAACGACAAACAATGAAAAATATAACCCAAGGACAAAAGTAATCCATAAGAAGGTGGTAGTACCATAGACCAATTACAAAAGTAATTATTATTACTTTACTCTTATATAGAAATGGAAGTTGGAAGGATGAACAAGGACAAATCTGTAATTTTTGTAAGCTTACTCCATTCAAATCACAAAGACACATGTCATATGTATAACACGTAGATGCTTATCTATGGATTGATCTATTTTTCCCTTATAGTCTCATAATTCCAAATACGTTAAATTTCTCTTAATTCTCCGCACTTCCAACTTGAGGGGTATTATGATTTAACTAATTATAATGCTAGTTTAATCAGTTAGTTAGTTAGTCTAATCAATTAATTAGTTAGAATAGTAATTAGTTACTGATTCCTTTTTGTTAATATGTCGGCTCACTAGTCGGCGGTTAGAGTTTTGATTTTTCATTTTGTATAAATGTGTATGTAGACATTGAAATTTTGTGGGACTCTACAAGACGTGTTCAATTTGAATTGGGACTCTAGGAGGTGTGTTCAGTTTCAATTAGAATTTTTGGAGGCTACTCAACCCTAAACCCTAGTCCACGCCTATATAAAGGGTACTAAATTTCCTTAAAAGACATCTCGAATATTCCACAAATTGAAGGAATATTCATATAGAGGTCAAATCTAAATCATCCTAGTTCAAGAAATACGTCATTAACAGCCCTCGAATCATGGATAAATCTTAGGAGAGTAGAATCAAGGAAGGAACAGAATTGTACCCACAATATTCTTGAACAAAATTATGTTTCCTCTTATTTTATTGTGATTGCAATTTATTTTCTGTCACTTTAAAATTTGTTGCAAACAAATTGGCACGCCCAGTGGGACCAAATCTGCCCTTCATTTCTTCTCTCATAAATCAAATTTGAAGCTACAAAAGTGGAAGAATGAGTACTTCAAGCCTCGTCTTTGAGTTTCATTGAGTCTACACTCCGACAAGCCTTGAAGCAGGGGGCATTTGTAGACATTGAAATTTTGTGGGACTCTACAAGACGTGTTCAATTCGAATTGGGACTCCAAGAGATGTGTTCAGTTTCAATTATAATTTTTGGAGGCTACTCAACCCTAAACCCTAGTTCATGCCTATATAAAGGGTACTAAATTTCCTTAAAAGACATCTAGAATATTCCACAAATTGAAGGAATACTCATATAGAAGTCAAATTTAAATCATCCTAGTTCGAGAAATACGCCATTAACGGCCCTCGAATCATGGATAAATCTTAGGAGAGTAAAATCAAGGGAGGAACAGAATTGTACCCGCAATATTCTTGATGAATATAATTATGTTTCCTCTTATTTTATTGTGATTGCAATTTATTTTCTGTCAGTTTAAAATTTGTTGCAAACAATGTACTCACATCATAATGGAAATCAGTTAATTGATTCTCCCCAATTTTGTGTCTTCTTCTTTGTTCTCTCCTCATCAATTGTATCCATGGATGATTAGCCATGGTTATGGAGTATTGCTTACACTTCTTGTTACATGTGTATTTTGAAGTATCTATTTTGTCTACCACTAATTTTCTGATACACCATTCTTCCTGTAAGAGACAGATTGGTTGAGTGTTACTTTAGGATACTAGGAATGTATTTTGAGCCTAAATATAATCGTGCTAGAACAATGATGACTAAAGTACTAAAGATGAGCTCTATTATTGATGATACATATGATGCTTATGGAACACTTGATGAACTTGCACCTTTCACCGATGCAATCCAAAGGTATAAACACAAACTTTATAAGTAAATTAACTTTCTTTTACAATACCTCATTAATGAATATGAAAAATTAAACATGTATTTATGTTGTTATTGTGAAATTAATGTACAAGACAAAATTACATCGATTTGTTTGTTTTTTCAGATGAAATATCACCGCAATCGATTCAATCGAGCCATATCTGAGACCTGCTTATGAAGCCCTTCTAGACGTTTATAGTGAAATGAAACAAGTACTGGTCAAAGAATGTAAATCAGACCGTGTATACTATGCAAAACAAGAGGTAATATTATTGCTTAACCAACCACATAAATATGTTAGTTAAGTAATATGCAGAATTTTAGTAGTCCAATTGGATGACTGTCTGAAATTTTCCACGTTGTAATGAATTCCCTTTAATCACTTTCCATCCCCCTCCCTTATGTATAATTCAAAAAAAAAAATGAATACTTTTGCGACTTAATTATTATCTAGCTAACATTACTTCTAATTAATTCTTTTTAGCTGAAGAAGTTGGTGAGTGCCTATTTTAAGGAAGCCCAATGGTTAGATGGTGGCTGTATTTCAAAATGTGAAGAGCACTTGGAGAATGCACTTGTAAGCTCTGGCTGTCTTATTGCAACAACTTCTTCCTTGGTTGGTGTGCAGACTTATGAATGGTTAATGAATGAGCCTTTGATTGTAAGAGCATCCTCAATGATTTGTAGAGCAATGGACGATATTATTGGACATGAAGTATAATTTCTCAGGGGCAAGTTAGACATTTAGCCGGTTGATTAAAAAAAATATTCCCTTCGTTTCATAATATTTGTCATGTTTTATTTTTCAAGAGTCAAATTATATTAGTTTTTTATCAACATTTTGAGATTTATTTTTTGACCATATTAATATGAGGAAAATGGTAACTTGAAGTACTTTTAATGTAGTTTTTTGAATATTTAAATTATAATTTTAAAATATTAAATTAATATAATTCACTTTTAACTCTATAAGATTACTCAAATTGACATTCAAAAAGTGAAATATGACATGTAATAGGGGATTGGGGGTGGAGTAATTCTTCCACAAGACAAATATACAAAACAGAAAAGGGTCAAATATACCCCTGTACTATATGAAATAGTTTATATATACCCTTCGTTATACTTTTGGGCCAAATATACCCCTCCCGTTATACTTTGGGCCAAATATACCTTTTATCCGTTAAAAATGTGGGTCCCAACCTTAGAATAAACATGTGAAAGATTGTGATTAATTTTAAAAACCCAAATCATTTTTATCTGGTTAATACCCAAAATACGTAATTACATAAAGGGTTGAGATTAATTAGAAGGACCCAAATAATTTGTCCCTGCCAACAACAAAAATAACCCATAGCCCAACCCCAACAAAGCTTCAAATCTCAACAATGGAGTAATGTAAAAGTTGTTCTCTTCAAATCAGTTTTGATCACTTCAATAACAATAATTTTCAATACTCGATTGATTTATAACAACTTTCAATCACAAACTTTAAAAGTTCATCGGCCACAAATTCGAAAGGCAAAAATCCAACAACTTTGTTTTCAACTTCTCCACCTAATGTGCATTCTAATTTTAGCACATCAATCCAAATCAATGAAGTTTCAAGCACCACCTTAATTGAAATTTCAAAAACTTCACCATTGAACTTAGATGATAAACTCAACAAGAACAGTATAACACACAAAAACAAATTAATGTTCTGTATTTTAAAGAAAAAATGGGAACAATAGTTATAAAATGAGTTTTCATGTATCAGTTGAAGCTAATCAGTTGACAACTTCTTCTTTTTTTGACAAGCAATTCGTTTTGATTTTGTTTGACTTATAGATGGATTTAGCAAGAAAGTATATTAGTGAGTTATTTTGGGTATTAACCGGATAAAAATGATATGGTTTTTTAAACTTGATCTCAACCTTTCCCATGTTTATTCTAGGAATAGGACCCACATATGTAACGGATAAAGGGTATATTTGGCCCAAAGTATAACGGGAGGGATATATTTGGTCCAAAAGTATAACAAAGGGTATATTTAAACTATTTCCTATAGTGCATGGATATATTTAACCCTTTTCCGTATACAAAATATATACACCAATATGTATCAAAAATATATATTATATATTAATATACAAAACACATATATTTGTTAGCTACAATTTTCTTGAATGGCTATTTATGTCAATTTCTCCATCTTATAATCCATATGCATAGTAAATTCTTAATAGCATGAAAAACAAAATATATAGAACAGTTCGGATTTGCTTCAAATATACCTCCATAAGCATACAGATGGAATAAATTGTATATAGTGGATTTATATTAAATTGACATAAGAATTAACTAAGAATCTTACAATATGATAAAAGGAAATGCTAATAGTAGTTTAGTTATACTGAAGATGTTGATATTTATTTCATGTAGGTTGAACAAGAAAGAGGACATGTAGCTTCAATTAGTGAATGCTACATGAAAGAGTGTGGAGTACATGAAGTATCATAAAGAAATCATCAATGGATGAAGGATGTAAACAAAGAACTTCTCCGTCCTACTAAAGTACCAATATTTGTTTTTGAACGAGTTTTAAATTTTGCACGTGTGATGGACATGTTGTACAACGAAGAAGATGCATATACAAACTCCAAAGGCAAACTAAAAAATATGATTAGCTTGTTACTAGTTGAATCTATCAAAATATGAAAATCACTATGAAAATACACCTACAATCAAGGAATTGGAGCTAAAACAGCCATACAATAAATTGAAGATCTTTTATTTATATGTGATGCATATTATATTGTATTGTATTGTATTGTATTATTTTATAATTATATACTTTAAATAAATTGTATCGTTTGTTTTGGTTTAATAGCATGTTTGGTTGATTGTATCGTACAATAATCAGTAAATTGACTAAAGTATCCTTCATTATTATAAATATCAAACTTATCAACAATTACTATAAAAAATAATTGAAGACGATTTGTTCTTGGAAGGTTTGAATTTGATAGAATTGGGACAAGAATAAATTATGCATCCAATTAATTTAAAAGCCTCTTAATTTAATAATGTAAATTAATTACGTTGAAATAAATAATTTAAGTATATCAACTAAGTTATGAATTAATTGATTTAAAGAAAAAAAAAAACACACACTTTAACTTAAATTCGTGCTTAAATATAGAAAACATATTCAAAAATATATAAAATATATACCATATATATAAACACCTTATATTGTTTATTACAAAATGGCAAAATTGCTCTGAAAATATTTTTGACTTTTTGTAAAGAGATAATTATTTTAACTTATATTTGAAATTGAAAAAGTTTGAAGATTAATTAAATTATGAAACGGGCAAAAGATTGAATGTCAACAATTGATTCTTTTCAAAGTAAATACAAGAGTACCTCAGTTAACAAACAACTAATTCGTGAGAAATTCAAGCCCCAAATGATTACTGATCCATCTATTGCTATGTTATCATTTTAGATTTATGTCTCCTATGTAAATATCTCATTGTACCCTTATTCAATATTCTCTTGAAATCATGTTTTCTATAAATAAACCTAAATTAATTTATATTGATTGATTAATTGACCAATGAAAATGGATTAATAGTTTAATTTTCTTATATCGATCAAAAATTTATACTTTCAAGTCTAATAATTCTCAAAGACAAAATAGGAAAATCTTCACTTTCAATCATGAAACAATTCAACAAACGGAATGATAAAAATCATATTTAAATTAAAAAATTATTTTTTTAATACTTTCAATAAAAACATATTTGCTCTTTTCGTTCATGACTTATTCATTGAATTAAAAAAAATCATTTAACTTTGAATATTGCCATAACGATATTGAAAATAACTCGCACCCATTAATATTTTACCCCTTTAGACCTAACTCAATTGAAAAAAAAAAAACTCAATCCCTTTTGTATTCCGTCATTGTGAATGTCATCGGCCGTAGTTTAGAATTCTGTATTTTTATTCAATCAATTGAAAACCTTTCGCCATTGGTTACTTCTATGTTTGTTTCGACTTATTATTATATTCTAATTTAACATCTATTTAAATCAAGAAAAAGTTATAAATTTTGAAGAAAAAACAAACATTTTACGATAGAATTGAATAAAATTAAGCCGATGAAGGAATAAATGAGTGTTTTTTAGTTGGGTGGGTTTGGACTTTGGAGTGTTAAAAATTTAATGGGCGGAAATTATATTTAATAGTTGGCAATATTTAAATTAAAAATAAAATCAAATAATTTTAATTCAGTGAAAATGAATTCGTTAATGAAAAAACCCAAATATGCATACTCTATTGGTTAGATAATGAGAATATATATATATATATAAAATCACTTTTTCAACGAAAGAATATATATCAATTCTGAATTGCGAAATTAATGACTATATCTGATTATTTTTTTCCTAAAATAAATCTCTCTGGCTGTCACGATCCAGACCCACACTAACCATCCGGTGGGAGAACCACTACTACCACCCAAACTAAGCAACTAAACCAATACTAATGCAATTAAGTTACGGAAGCAAGTTAATTAACTAAACAAATGCGGAATTAAATACCTAGAACCTGAAAGTCAATGTACCAAAACTCTAACAAGATTCATAAGTCTAAACGAGAAAATCATCTAAAGAACTAGTCTAAGTCCGAATATGATGGACTAGACAAAAAGAGAACTTAAGGCAGCCCGAAAGAACTGGCTCACCCTTGAATTCGAATCGGCGATCACTGATCTTCTAAACGAGGTTTGTCAATAGCCACTGGAAGATGTCATGTACTCAACAAAAATAAGAGCAAGTGCAGTTTCAGTACACAACCACTGTGTACTGGTAGGATCACGCGGCTATCCCTTTAAATGTAACATACATTAGTCAATACAACAATATAATCACATGCACATATCGAACATATACAATATCATTAACATATATGAACAATGAACAACTTCACGATTCTCACATATGACAGTGATATCAATTTAGAGCAACATACCGTCTTCCAATATCAATCATCATTAGATATGAATGAACTCATCACAAGTAGATACACAACACAATTCAATGGTCCTCTCACGGAACCCAATTCAATGGTTCTCTCATGAAATCCAAACTCAAACAGTTAGCATGTCGGAACATGGCAATCCAATATCATATTTATGTCGGAATGTGGCAACTAATCCCATAATTATGCCGGAATGTGGCAATCCGATTCCATATTTATGCCGGAACGTGGCAACCGATCCCATAATTATACCGGAACGTGGCAATCCGATCCCATTCACACACCACAATCACAAACACAAGTACTTCATCAAGATCATTCATTTACGTCATGATTTCATGGCAATGATATTCATCTATCTCATTTACAACAAGTGTGATCAACATTGCAACATTCGCATACATACATGTATCATAATGGAGCAAGAACAAACATACATCACACAATCATAGAATCACAACCATCACCTACCTCAAAATAAGCTTGAAACCCTAAGAAACTTTATCCTTCCCTTTCCGGATTCGTTTCACTTGTTCTTGGTCTACAAACAATCACAATAACATGGGAATCAATAAACAATCGCTAATTACCCGAAACTATAACAATTCTATGAACCGTAGATCAAACCCATGATCCCAACTAACCAATTTATGGTTGTTTTCACCATAGAATCCATAAAAAAAACCTTCCCCATCAATATTCACCCATTATATTACGTTCTACGAATTCGAAAATGGATTCGAGGAGTGAAAATCTTACCTTTAGCTTCAAGAATGGTGAAAAACAAGTAGAAATTACCTGGGGTTTGTTCCTTAGCTCTAAAAGTCAAAAAGTGCCCAATAAGATCGTTTAGGGGTTTATTAACGACATTAAGTCGCGTCTGGCCCGCCACACCTGCCCTCACCCTGCTGTAGCGGCGGCGCCAGTGCGACCAAAGTGCCCGCCAAAGCGGCATTCTTGAACCAGTGACCAAGTGTGTTTATGTTTATCATTGTTATAATAAAGCACTTTATCAAATGCTTGGATATAATCCCAATACGTGAAATTCATTCGAGTATTATTGAAGCTTATCTGCCTCCCCTTCATGGTAGACATACTCAGTCTTCAACAGATATAACCTGTTTAATAATGATTTTTGAGAAGTTATAAACTTTCTCATGTGGGCTATAACATGTACCGGAGAAGTGCTGAAGTTCTGCACTTTCTGAACTTATCAAAATCTTTTCATAATATGACCGAGTCTTGTATGACTCTCCCGGATAATATAATCCGTTGATAAGGTACCTTTGGAATATCTTCCAAGGTTCACTTTTCTATGGAGATCAGAATTTTCCAAAAGAAATATCATTTCTTTTTTCTGTAATTTTTCGTAGTATTTGACATCATCAGAATCCTCTTTTGTGATGGAAGCAAAAATATCCTTTTGCTTTTGAGCAGCCAAGTATACCTGCATATGGCCGTATAACAGACTGTCCTTCGAAATATCTTCCAAATTAACCATTTGCCCTGAGCTGGAGGAAGATTCTTCTTGGGAAGAAATCTTTTTGTTTATCAAAGTTCTTCGTCCCTGCTGTATGATCGGGGCATTTGATGGGGATCTGTATGACGATCCTTGAGATGATCTTCCCGGGGCTGATCTTCCCCTTCCTCTGCCATTCGCCTGAATTCATGGTTGATCCATCCTGCAAACATAACAATCCTTAATCATTCAGAGTAATAACCTTCATAATCGGTCAAATATATATAATCTTCTGAGTAATCATGTAAAAGAAAATCTTCAAAATCTTCCTTTAGAATATCATCAATAATCTTTTTAATGATAAGATCTTTCAGATCTCTTGGTAATATAAGAACCTTTAGCATAGCAACGAGAGTTTTATCATTAAAGAAAGTTTGAAAAAATATTTTAGTGAATGTATTCCCTGGATAAGAAATCCAGTAATGAGTTATCAACTCCCTTTTTATTTTGAATTTCAAAGTCAAAAGGGGCTAATTGCGCTTGCCACCTTGCAAATATCAATTTCGAAGCGTCACGCTTGAAATCTTTATCAAACATAAATTTGATAGATTGAGCATCAATTTTTATCAAAAATTTCTGATTGTATAAATCTTTCTGAAACTGCAAAACACATTTAACGATAGTCAATATTTCTTGGGCCACAGTAGCATATTTCTTTCGGTCCTCATTCCATTTTCCAGAATAAAACCTAATCAGATATTCATTCTTATCATTGGGATTTATTTGCTTTAAAATTTCACCATAACCAATATTAGACGCATCCGTCTCGATAATTTTTTGCCAAGCAGGGTTGGCAAGGGCTAAGCAAGGTAAAGATTGCACTCGAAGCTTGATGTCCTTTACCAAGTTGGTATGACTATTAGTCCAGGGAGATTTATAATTTTTCTTCAGCCTGTCATATAATGAGGCCAAATCTCGAGAAAATTTTTTATAGAATGGGGAAATGTAATTTAAACTTTCCAAAAATCTTTGCAATTGAGTCCTATCAGTGATAACATCAGAAAATTTTGTAGGAAAATCAATAGCTCTTTGAATAGGAGTGACTTTCCCTTGACAAATCTGATGTCCTAGGAATCAAACATTTATTTGAAATAAACTCATTTTTGATTTTGAGACAACCAAACCATTTTGTATCACAACTTTTTTGAAAATATCAAGATGCTTAATATGCATTTCAAAAGTTTTAGAAAATACTAAAATATCATCAATATAAACGATAATAAAATCCATATATGAATTAAAAATATCATTCATGATTTTCTAAAATTCAGATGGGGCATTTTTCAAACCAAAAGGCATGACATTCCATTCATATTGCCCAAATGGAACATTAAAAATTGTTCTATAAGCATGCTCTTTAAAGATTTGAATTTGCCAATATCCAGATTTAAAATTAAATTTTGAAAATATATTGGCATCATATAATCTTGATAATAAACCTCTTTTGTTTAGAATAGGATACCTAATCCACTTCAAATATTTGTTTAAAGGTTTATAATTAATAACCAATCTAGGAACACCTCGTTCCCTTTCAGCCGTGTTATTAACATAAAAGGTAGTGCAAGACCAAGGAGATTTGGAAGGCTTAATCAAACCCTTTTGTAAGAGATTATCAATCTCAGTTTTGCAAAACTCTACTAACTCAGCGTTCATTTGGCAGGGCCAAGATTTAGTAAGGATATCATCCTCAGAGAAGCCTTCTTCATATGGAAGAGTTACAATGTGCTTCTGACGGTTCCAAAAAGCACTAGGGTGATCTGCACAAATATCAACGGCAATTTGCTCGGAAATTAATTTAATTTTTTCCTTTACTCTAGCAGATTTCAAAGAATCGAATATATTCATACTGAATAATTCTAATTGTAAAGAATGCATGTGATTCTGCTTCATATTAATCAAGGCATTAATATCCATGGTTACCAGATCTGTAACAAAAGAATAAGTTATCTCATTATCTTTATATGTGGCAGAAAATCTTTTTGAGTCAATACCTGTAAAAGAATAAATCAAATTTATAAAAGAGGTTCCAAGTATGATTGGAGGATATAATTGATTTTTAACTAAAAAGAAGAAATGAGGAATACAGACTTTATTCTGACAGATTTTTGCATTAGGCAATTTATACTTTATATCTAAAGCATGTCCTGATGCATACTTGACCAAATGAGTAGTTTTTTTAAAGGATTTCATAGGCACTAAGCCTTCCTGAATACAGCTAACATATGCACCACTATCAATCATGGCAATGTTAGAAATCGAAAAGCTGTTATCAATCAAAATAGTACATTTAACATATCATTTATTAGCAGTAATAATTTGCATCATTCCTAAAAACATATCTTGTTTAGGGTCAAGATCAACAGTTTCTTTTTCAATATGATTCTCATGAATATCTTTATTTTTGGAAAACTTGTCTTCAGAATTATGCATCTCAATCTGAGTAATTCTATGATCACAAATCAATTGATTTTGCTTAAGAGATTTAATCTCCCTTTTTAAATTCTCAATTTCAATTTTTAAATCATCGAAAGAAGAATCTTTCTCAGGATAAAAAACATTTCTTTTTAAAAGACGATCATCAACCTCTTTTAGAGAGCAAGGAGCAGAATATTCAAAATCATTTAAATCATTCTTCTTGTTTCCAAAAGGTTTAGAAGAACTTGAACTAGCTTCGTTAGAAGTAGTTAAATTAATAGTTTTTTTACGAAGCTTGCTATCAGTAACTTCTTTTAAAAGTTCAATCACATTATCAGAAGTGATTGTGTTCATATTGAAATCCTGAAATTGTACATTGAAGTTTATAAATTTCATCATCTTCACAATTGCAAACATTACCCTGACAAGTAGTGCAAAGACTATCACAATTTTTATCATTATCAGATAAATCAAGTAATTCAATAGCAGAACCTAAATCGGATTCATAATCGTCGTCCAAACCTGAGGTGTATAACAAGCCATAAACCTTCTCATAGGTTTCTCCATCAAACTCCAAAGTTTTTAACTTATTCAACTTGCAATTAGGGGCAATATGCCCAAGTTGACCACACTTGTAATATTTAACCTTAGAAAGGTCTCTTCCAGATCTGTCCTTGGTAAATCTATTAGATTTACGAGAGCTCTTTCTAGCTTTGTGTTTCTCTTTGGACCTTTGCCTAGATCTCCTTTTCTTGTGAGAACCTTCGGTTCTAGAGGACTTGTAATACCTACTCTTATTGCTGCTTTTACCAGAAGGATCGGGTAGACCGAATTGTGCGCAAAAATCCGTCCAATTGAGATTTTTCCTTAAGCTTATCCATCTTAAGTTGTCTAGACATTTGTAGTTCGTTGCACAAGTTCAAACCTTCTTGGATGGAAGTTTCAATAAGTTTTCCATAAGTGTAATCCTTATAAGGGATTCACCATAACTATCTCTTAGAACTTTACCAACTCTTTCAGCAAATAAAGAAGGAAAGCCATTTATAAACTTAGCTTTCCAATGCTTAAATTTATTTTCGGATAATTTCATAACCCTACTCAGGAAAGTGACTTTGTACCATCAAAATTGTCCTAAAGTCTGACATCTTAGACCATTAAGGAGAGTACGGACAGTCTCATACTAATTGGTAAATCTACCATTAAAATGCTCTAAAATGGTGAGGACAAGGGTATAAACAACATCTTCTCTATTTCTAACTAAGGCCATGCCCAAATTATCAACACCATCATCAGTAGCCACTGCATTTATAATAGAGGCATTTTCTTCCATATTCAGATAATTATCCCACCAGCCTCGAAGCTGGCCCATAAAACCTGCAACAATCATTTTACAGATAGCCCTATCTGTGTTTTTAACATTCTTACAGATAGTTGCATACATAAGCATCCTATGCACAAGAATAGTTAACTGTCTATCAGTCAGGCCATCAACATTCCATTCATAAATCTCGGAACCACTATAGGATGTATTAGTCTGATTCCAGTCACGTTCTTCAATTAGAACATCTTGAAGAGTAGGACGAGGATAATAATAAGTATTCATACTCGATTTGATAGCATAACCACTATTCTTTCGAGGATAACCCCTGAGCTTATTAAATTCTGAAGAACCTGATTTTTAAAATCACCGGTAGCTTCCATTTTATCAGCAAAATCTTGTGACAAATCAATAGGCTTAAATTTCAAACCAGAAAGCTTTTTATCAATAAGCTCTTTAAAATCTAAATCTGAAAACTTTTTATCAAGGAGCTCTTCCAACTCAATCAAAGATCCAAATTTAAAATCTTGAATTTCAGGAGGTCTTTGAACATGAGTAGGAACGACCTCGACTTTACTTCCAGAAGTAGAAGCAATATTTGTTTTAGCTATATTAGTTTTTATATCTTTTATTAAAATAGTTAATTCATCAAGTTTTTTTTATCAAGAGAGCTAATATGCTCACCCAAAACGTTAACATAAAACTCAAATAATTATTTTGAGTAATAAGTTTATTAATTTCAGCAATACTGATAGAAGCAATATCTTCTTCAATGAATTTTTGAAATGCTGAGAAAGTAATACTAGTATTATTTGGCAAAACAAAAGATGACTGAGGAGGGTAGATGACTTTTGTAAGATTACCACTACCATCTTTATAAGTCCTTTCAATAACCTTAATATACAAAGGTAAATAGGTGGTTATAAACCAAGGAACAAAATACATAATTTGATTATGTAAAGCACATGTTTCATAAAACTCAAGTTTCATAAAACTCTTGAGAGATACTATTCATATCTTCTTTACTATAAGAATCAAAGAACCAAGTTTTAAATCGATTCCATTTTTCATCAAAAAATTCTTTTTGAATATGTTTTCTTGCCAGAGAACCTGGGCTAAAATCAACTTGGTGTGGAGTCATTAAGAATCATTTGGGTCAAACTCCATTTCGGAGACCAAAGGAATATCCTTGTCAGAAACGTCATCATTCACCTGAACTATATTAGTTCGAGGGTCGATCTTTACATTTTCGACCAAAGAGTTGATATCAAATGCAATAGTATGTAAAGAAGCAACATGATCTCGGGCTGGACCATATATCGGTTCAATAGGAGAAATATGATGAATAGCAAGAATGAGTCTACAACTAGATAAAGAATGTCTATTAAAACTGTGATTCACAGAAGACATCAACCTGTTGTTAGAAAAGGACTGCCTATGAGGCGCATAGCTATTATCAGTAAACTAAATACAAATCCTCCCATCGGGATTTTGTGATATATGAAAGAAATTAGAATTAGTAATAGCATATGTTAACTGATTAGGGATATAACCGAATTTAGAGTCCACGAAGTTGGAAAATCTATTTCTTCCCACTTAATAGGTCTTCTGGTAGTGACCTTAGACCTTGCAAAATTGGTTTCCACCAAAATAGTTTGATTAGATGTATCATATAATTTACATCTAGTATTTAGAGTAGATAATAATTTAAAATAAATTCCATAAGATAAACTAATGAGTTCTGAACCAGGCGCATAATTATAACCATGTGTTTTAACATTTAATGTTAAGGCATCAAGTATATTAACATCAGTAAGAGATAACTGCAGATTAGGCTGAGTATTAAAGTAAACGGGACCATAGACCACCGTAGATTCAATCGAACCCATAAGAGACTGTCTAAAATTTAAATTTCTAGCGTCTCTCAAAGCTGCCAAAAAGGTTTCAGGTAACCCTTTAAGGGTTAGGGGCTTAAAAGCAATTTGCACCATACCAATATGCAGGTAGTTATACTGATTTTTATATAAATCAATATCATGCTCGCTAAGCAAACGAATAGTCTATTCAGACGAATTTAAAGCTAAAGATTGCTCAGTAGTTTTAATCAATTGTTTAGAAGATAGTTTATCAAACCAACCATAATCATAAATAGTTTTTATCGGGACTTTAGAAATAGTCCATTTGTTTAACAAATCAAGGTTTTGAGGTACATCGACATCTTCAAGTCTGGTACTTTTAGTACTAGTTTCTCCCAGAACCATGAGACAAAGATCATATCTATGTCGAATAGTTCACCTCCATCTCATATATACCATGAAAGTTCTAGGCTCTAATACCAGAAGTAGCGACTTGGCGGCGGTAGTCCCCCCAGTCACAGATCTAGCAATTCAGCTTATTATCAATATCATTATCATTATTGTAGACACGTAATTTTTTACCAAACTTAGAATTTTACACCATTTTTAGAACTGAAATATTTTTGTAAATATAAATTAAATATTTTTTACTTTTCTCTTATTTTATTAAGTTTATTTAAAGATTTGAAAACAACAAAAATAGAATCACTTTTTAAGGTGAACTTTTGTTTTCAATTCGTTTAAAAAGAAATGAAGGAGTACAAAAAAACCTATATAAATAAGCTAGTATTATTTAATTGTCTTTTTAATAGCTATTTGACTTTTTCTTAGATTTTTATTAATTTAAAATAATTGGTTGATATGTTATTATAATTTATTATTTATAGTTAATTATTATTCTTTTAAGAGTAAAATAAAACTAAAACTGAAATTAAAAAAAAAAACTAATTAATCTAACAAGCCTACCCCACTCCTATACCTACCTAAAAACATACTACACGTAGGAAAATAAAAGAAAAAAAAGAGAAAAAATAGTTTGATGCTTTTTAAATAAATAAACAACAACAATACCATACACCCCCACACTCCCACTTTCTCACAATTCTCTACACTCCCACTTCACATGAATAAAGGAAGAAAAAGTCAATAACAAAAAGAGACCCACACACACACGTACCAAAAAACTGCCAAAAAAAAACATATCCTATATATATAGGACACATACGTACAACAACATAGAAAAAAGATACATAGACAGGAAAAAAAAACACACAAGAAGAGGCATTAATAAAAAAAAAAAAGCAATATACACAACGTACTTTTTCGCATTGTGATTGAAAATCTGAAAATCTATTTTCGCGGTTTCAAGTTCGTGGCTCTTGATTATTGGTCCTTTCTTCTCGTTAACTAATTTTCACAAGAGGTAAGATTTATTTGTATTTTATTTTTGTATAATTTTATGTCATTATTGTGCAAGACTTTGTTCCCATATATTGAAGTTAATGAATTTAATATGTATGTAACTCACTAATATTCTTTAATGTTATAATATTTAAATATGTTTAAACATGTTATATCATTAAAATTAGAATAAAATTTATATAATATCATAATTATTTATTGAATGCTTAAAGGTCCGATATTTACCTTTGTTTTGTTAGATGTGTGGAGTCTATATGATACTTCTATAAAATAGTTGAGGTTTTGATAAGATTTATTTCGAATTTTTATGTTAATTGTTCTCTGGTACGTATACATATGAGTTTGTTTATGTGGATTAGTATGAATTATTTTCTAGTAGAGTAATTATCATTCGTAAATTGTATAATTAATGTTGACTTGTATTAGCTGTATTTTGGTTTATGTTATTTTGTAGGTTATGATGGCATACTATGTCTTTGACGTATGTTTTAATTTTGTTTTATTTTAGTGTTGAATTTGTTCATAAAAAAATTTAGTTAGGATATTTATGATGGCATACTATGTCTTTGGCCTATGTTTCAATTTTTGTTTTATTTTAGTGTTGAATTTGTTCATAAAAAATCTAGTTAGGATATTATCCTTTATTGATTTAAGTGTTTATCGTACATGTACATCTTCTTAAGAATATATGGATGTCTCTTACATAATAAATGTTCATAGTCATAATGTTAGCCAAATTTAGACACGTAATAACAGTTTCAACTAAGAATGTGGTTACACATCTTTTTTTGAAACACTTTAAAGAAATTTAAGTATGTAGTGATACACCTTTACCAAATTATTCTAATAATTATTTTATTTAATTATGAACATATCATTAAACAATGAAGATCTTCAGAATGTTGAAACTATTTATTCTAATATTTAAGGAAATATTTTTAATGTAGTATATTGATAACTATTATAAGAATAACTCATTATGTATAAAAAATATATATACTTTTTTAAAAAAAATTAGTTCATGTAACAGTAATAATTAAATTTCATCTCAATTAAGAATGTGATTCTATATCTTTTTGAGATACTTAAGAAACTCAAGGATGCAGTTACGCACTTTGGCCAAATTATTTTAATAATTAACTTTTATTAATTTAAAGTAGAGACTTAAAAAAAATAAGATTATTAAGTGTGATGCAAAAAAGGCAGTTATGTCTCTAAATGTCAAGACCAAGAATGCGGTTACGCATCTAGGTCAACATCAAATAAAAGTTCAACAATTAAAATATGAGCGAAACTATAGCATATAAAATGTGTCCACAAATAATTAAAAGTAGGTATAAGTCAATAAAAGCGACCGTGCTAGAACCACGGGACTCGAGGAATGCCTAATACCTTCCCCTCAGTCAACATAATTTCTTACCCGAATTTCTGGATCGCAGACCAAAATAAAGAATCATTTCCTTTTGATTAGAAATTAAATAAAAAGGTGACTTGAAACACCATCACTCAATTCCAAGTGGCGAATCTGAAATAAATAAAATAATATCTAACCAATAACGTCACTTAAATTGGAAAAACCCTATCGTCCGTGCGCAAAAAGGGGTGTTGCATCTCTGGCGACTCCGCTGGGAACTAACCAGAATTTGAGCTTTATATATTTGACTTTTACTTTATTTTATTATATTATTTCATTGGATATATTGTTTTGATGACCTAATGTGCTACTTGCTGCTCATTTATCGCTTTGATATTATTGAATTGTATATAATTGTCTTCTCGCACACCATCTGAGTCTCTAAAAATAGGGTAGTAGGGAATACAGTTATGCATCCCAATTTTTTTGAGATAAAGCTGGAGTGTCTGGGCACCCAGTGAAGAATTTTAGTCACACATGTTAGGCAGGGTTGGACCAGCAATGAAGTTGGAATAGTGCTGCTACCGATAAGTTGCCCCCTGGCTCGAGTTGTCCACTCGGGTAAGAAAGTCTAGATACCTATCTCTTTCAGATTCGAACCTAGAAAAATTGAAACATAGACAGGCGTATCCCTAGTAGACTTCGCTTTTTTGCATTATTTGCATTTGACTTATTGGGACTCGACACAGGGATCGGGTCCGTCTAGGATAGGAGATCCTCTTCTTAACTAACATGTGCATTTTATGTGTTATTTGTAAAATATTATGTGGAAGACCTCGATTGTTGACCGACTTTAGGTTCCCTATAAAATAAATTCTTTAAGATTTATATATTTTTCTTTAAAAAAAAATGAAATGAAATATATATATATATTTATATAACTATCTATTCTCTAAATAAAAGTAGGCTTTAATATATAGGTGTGCCTACCAATATATCCCTAATAATATGTTGGAATTTCCAATAATTTTAAGCAAAATCAATTTCGAGATTTTTTATTTTTTTATTTTTTCCTCCGTCTTTTCCATTTGTACACAAAATATTCTTTATTAAACCATATATATAACCCCCTATATTGACTCAGAGTTTTAATCATAGTCATATTAAAGTATGTCGTCTGCAACATCTATCTACAAGCACTTGAAATTAAAATTCATGATAGTCACTCATAATAATAGATTTAGTGGAAACCTTGATTTTATTAGATGCATTTACTAGAAATTATTTTGCAATTGGACTCATAGAATAAACACTTGTTTGAGAGAATATAAGTAGCTTATCAAAAGAAATTTCCACATAAATTAAATATTTATTGGCCACCTGTGCTCTAAGTTTGATTGTTCAAAGTGACAAACGTTCAAAATTTGTCCACTTTATAAATACAAGTGCTTATTTCCCCTTTTTCTTAAGGTCTTATTTCTAAAAATACTTCATGTCATTTTATATGAGTTCCAAACCTTTTTTTTTTTAGGTCCATAAATTTAGTATCGTAAATATGAGCGTTTCTTGACCCTGCATCTTTTTCCATAGGCACAACATGGTTCATCCCGATCGCGGAAAGTGTCAGAAAAGGAAAAGAGATTCAAACGTACCACTTCAGGTTGTAGATTGTACTCCCTTACAGTTGTGGGCATGGTGGAATGATATGGGGTTGTCACAACAAGGCATAATATTCAAATATTTGGGGTTCTTGACTAGAATCATGCAAGTGGAACCTAAGAGAGATGTGATCGAAGCACTGTTGTCCTTTTGGAATCCCACCAACAATGTTTTTCGTTTCTCAAATTTCGAAATGACTCCAACCTTGGAGGAAATAGCTGGTTTTACCGGGTTCGGAGTGATATTACACCATCAAAAGCTTATAGCCCCAAGGGGCATATCCATCAACAAATTTTTTCAACACTTGAACATTTGCAAAGCCAATGAGGAGTCATTAGACAAAGGTTGGATCTCATTACAATTTTTGTATGATAGGTATGGAAAAGAAGACAGATTCAAGAAATTTGGGAGGGAACTCAACAATAAGGGAAGTTTTGAAACATGGAAAGAGCACAGACGTTTTGCTTTTATGGTAGCTTTTTTAGGAACAATGGTTTTTCCAAGGAGATGAGGGAATATTAACCTCTGTTTGACTGGGGTAGTGAATGTGTTAATTGATAAAAATAATTATACCATCATCCCCATGATTTTGGCTAATATCTACCGCGCCTTAACTATTTGCCAGAAAGGGAAACATTTTTTCAAGGAGTGCAACATATTGCTTCAACTATGGATAGTAGAACATCTTTACCAACCTCCTACGGTGGCAAGGTTCATTCAGGATCGTAGCGATTACATTACAAGTCATGCCAAAAGGGTAGAGAAATACAGATGTCTGGAAGGGGTCAATGCTTGGGTTGAACATTTTCGCTTGCTAACGGAAGATAAGATCACTTGGAATTATCCTTGGTTCCCTTTGGGAGAAGTCATACACATGTCGTCTGTTCACCCTTTTTTATTGTTCATGGGTATTAGGGGTGTGCAACCATACGTACCGCTGCGGGTTTTACGTCAGTTAGGCAGGCGCCAGGTTATACCTATTACGGAGGATATGAAAAATTTTATGTCCGAAGTTGGACCAGAGGTCCCCCTTTCTGAAGGATTGACCCAAAGAATTTGGGATGGTTGTTTAATCGTGGGAATTGGAACAATGGTTAAAGAGCGACACACGGGAGAAACTCACCCTGAATACTCTAATTGGCTTGAAAAACAACCTCTATTACAGGTTAGGCCAGAGAGATCTGTAAAAGAACCAATAGACCATGAGGCTGAGATAAAAATAAAAGTCGAGCTGGCTATGTGCGATCACCTTGCTGAAAATCAGGCGTTAAGAGCAGAATTAGAGGTCGCTAGAGCCGTTTTAGCCCAACAACAAGTAGAATTCAAATAAGAAAGAGCCAAGGCGACTCAAAGAGAAACCATTCTTCAAGGACAAGTTAATCTAGCAACAATTAGGGGAACACAAATTGCGGAACTTGCGGTGTCTTGACAACAACAACTGAGGGCACGTGATCAAAAAAGTCTGACAGATTTTGATCAAGAGAGAGCTCAGTAGATTCGTGAAAGGGGAAAACTTCGAGAGGAAACAGAGTCAGTCTTGACTGAAGAACGACGCGCTAGAGAAATGGTGGTCTCCCGTGACCTATAGATACGAGGATGGAATCAAACTTGCAATGCACTTCGATCAAAAGTCCATCGTTTGGCTAATTGCGCTGCCCAAATGGGTCTAGATTATCAAGAGTTGAACCATGAACAATTTCTTGCTGAAGTACCCGAATTCACTGAGTACCTTACGACTTCATTGCAAGATATATATCAGAGTGTAGGAGGTCGTTTGAGACCACCATCTCCATGAGTGAGCAGAGTTGGGATGCAAGGATGACAGTTATGTCTTTGGGATCTGAGGGCTGATACAAACCTTTGTTTCATTAGTGTCGTTTCCTTTAGTTTAAGTCCTGCTTTATTTCATTCTACGTTTCTACACTTTTTCTAAGTCGTGTCTGTTTAAGTTATTGACGTTCGTTTGGTGATTTCTCTTCGTCTTCCTACTTTTGTTTCAAACATTGAAATGACATGTTAAGTTATGCTTATTTATGGTTTCATGTTGTTTTTCCATTAGTAAAAATGAATAAATATATAAATAATAATGTGTATATATATATATATATATATATATAATAATAAAAAGATATATACAAAAAAAAGTTAATTCTCGAACTACGCAAAGATCTGATTCATGCACCAACATGATACGTAGGAAACCCAATAGGTTCGATCAAACCTTATTAACAAGAATAACTAAAGAGGAGAAAATTGCTTGGATAAGCCGGGATGAAACATAAGGTCTTCCATATCAGAAGTATATATGTGGATGCAATGTGCACAATTTCTTAACACTAATTTGTTTGCTACTCCATTCAGAAAGAAAGAGAGACATATTAGCTTAAAGGTGGTTGGTTTGTGGTTAAGCTGACATCACATCCCTACAATACAAGGTCGAAAGGGAAAAAGAAAATGGCCCACAAAGACGAGAACGAGTCGGACAATTATGAGGTCTGAAACCAGATGACTTCATAAGAAACAATGTCAATAGAAGAGGTAAGGGCATTAAGACAACAAATGGCAGAGATGTACGAAGCTGGGATGAGTGGACAAGCTCCGCCGTCTTCAATCTGCGACTATCTAAATACAAACATGCCGCCCTCTATCCAAGTGTCGACAAATGATACCATTTATCCACCTGGATTTAGCCCCTATACTAACACATCCAATGTTCCTGGAACTTCTACAGTGCGCCCTTTGAGTACATCTATGATGAGTAATCCACTCTTCATACCAACTGCGCCGACTAATAGCATTCCACAGCCAACAGTGGGGCCCAAATCCAACAATGATCCTCCGTCCAAAGTTCGTCATGATCATAGTTACACCCTTGAAGAGGCTATTAAAATTCCAAGCTCTTACCCCCACATTTATCAATATAGTTCCCCTATCGAAGTTGAAAAGATGGCTAAGAAAATGAAGAGTTTGGAACAAAGTATAAGAGATATGCAGGGACTAGGAGGCCACAAAGGCATCTCATTCAGCGATTTATGCATGTTTCCCCACGTCCATTTAGCTTCTGGTTTTAAAACTCCAAAGTTTGAGAAATATGATGGTCACGGAGACCCCATAGCTCATTTGAAGAGATATTGCAATCAACTGAGGGGTGCAGAGGGCAAAGAAGAGTTGCTTATGGCCTATTTTGGGGAAAACCTAGTGGGAATTGCATCTGAATGGTTCATAGATCAGGCTATTGCCAACTGGCATACATGGGATGATTTGGCTCGATGTTTTGTGCAACAATTCCAATATAATATTGACATTGTGCCAGACTGCTCCTCATTAGCCAACACGAGGAAAAAGACCACAGAAATTTTTTGTGAATATGCCGTCAGATAGAGGGAGCAAGCTACAAGGGTTAAACCACCAATGAAGGAGTCGGAGATGATTGACGTTTTTCTCCAAGCGAAAGATTGTAAGTCAAGCTGCCTTAAAAGCCACAACACAAGTGCTTCAAAATGGTTCTGGAAATATTGGAGGGAAGAAGAGAAGGGAGGATGTAGCTACAGTTGTATCAGCACCTCGGACCTATGTCCAAGATAATCCTCCGCAACACTATTTTCCTTCCCAAACTCCACCACATCCCATCCCATACTCTCCATATCCCATTTTCAGTGCGCAACCAATTGTCCTCCCTTCTTATCGGCAATGGCGTGAACCAATTCCTCAAAACCATCCAACACCCCCACAAATTCACCAAAATACCTTTAGAATTACTTTTCGTCCTAGAAAAGAATACAAGAGGGGAAATGGAGCTAAAGATGAATTCACCCCTATTGGAGAATCATATGCTAGCTTGTTTCAAAAATTAAGGACGTTGAATGTTTTGAGTCCTATTGAAAAAAAGATGCCAAATCCTCCCCCAAGAAATCTAGATTATTCTCAACACTACGCCTATTGTTCTGATGCCCCAGGGCACAACATAGAGAGGTGCTGGTACTTGAAAAGGGCAATTTAAGATTTGATCGATACTCATTGAATTATAGTTGAAAGCCCAACTGGACCAAACATGAATCAAAATCCACTGCCCAGGCATACTGAAACAAACATGTTAGAAATGATGAATAGTTGCGAAGAAGTTGCAGTCTCATACAAGCCGATTCTTAAGGTTGGAACTGGCATGGAAAATTTGGCGAATGTTGTTGACTTGACAAAAACAGTGTCTTTAGGGGTGGAAAGGACGTCGAAAAAGTTGAGTCCATCAAACACACCCATCCTAACTGTGAAAGGAGCACTTGAAGATTCTTGGGCACGTCAGAGAGAGGCAAGATTGGTTGTTCCAAGAAGGCCAAACAAGCCCATCTTGATCGTGCAAGGAGCCTATATTCCACTTGTGATCATTAGGCCAGTGTCCCAACTTTCAATGACTAACCCCAAAGTTGTACCTTGGAATTATGAGCCCACCGTCGTGATATACAAGGGGAAAGAAGTCAATGAAGAAGTAGATGAAATAGGCGGAATGACCCGTTCGGGAAGATGCTAAACTAAAAATGACCAAATGCAAGTTAAGAGTCCAGTTACTGAAGAAGAAGCAGATGAGCTCTTAAGAAAAATGAAATTGTCAGACTATTCCATCGTGGAACAACTGAGGAAAACTCCAGCCCAAATCTTTTTATTACCTTTGTTGATACATTCAGATGAACATCATAAAGCTATAATGAAGATTTTGAACGAAGCACATATTCCTAATGAGGTTACAGTAAGTCGGTTAGAGAAGATTGCTAGGAGAATTTTTTAGGTAAATCGAATCACCTTCTCAGATGATGAACTACCAGTGGAAGGCACAGGACATAACCAAGGCCTCCATATCACTGTAAAGTGTGGGCTTTCATATGTCACTCGAGTTCTAATTGATAGAGGATCTGGGGTAAATATTTGTCCTTTGTCAACTCTACAAAAATTGAATATTAGTGTTGAAAGGGTACAAACCAACAACGTATATGTTAGAGCTTTTGATGGGTCAAAAACAGATGCCATTGGTGAGATAGAGATCGTACTAACAATAGGGCCTGTTGATTTGACTATGAATTTTCAAGTGTTGAATATCAATGCATCCTACAATTTATTGTTGGGGAGACCATGGGTGCATAGGGCTAGGGAAGTTCCCTCTAAGTTGCATCAAATGATTAAGTTTGAATTCGATCGACAAGAAGTGATTGTTCATGGTGAGGGAGATCTGTCAGTCTACAAAGACTCTTCCTTCCCTTTTGTCAAGGCAAATAATGACAATGAGGCACTAGTTTATCAAGCTTTTGAGGTAGTGGTTGTTGAGAATATCCTCGAGGGGAATCTCACTTCAAAACCACAATTTCCCATGGCGTCCGTGATGATGGTAAATGAGATGATGAAGCATGGGTTTGAACCGGGTAAAGGCTTGGGGGTCTTCTTGCAAAGGAGAGCTTATCTGGTGAGTCCACAAAAGAGCCTTGGTACTTTTGGCTTAGGATACGAGCCCAGGGTTGAGGACAAAATGAAGGCCAAGAAGCAGAAGAGAGATGTATGGTCACTTACCAAGCCTATACCGCCCATATACAAATATTTCATGAAAGCCCGCACAACAGAATCTTCTAGGTCACCATGCCCAGAGCCAATTCTGGAGGTTAACGAAGAACAGATCAACTATTTTCAAGATTTATTTGTCGAGGCTGATATGGTTGAACTCAGTGAAGGCACTAGTGACAGAGATGTGCAATTCGTTGGTCCCGATGTCTAGTTGAACAATTGGGAGGCCACTTCTCTCCCCATTAAGAATGAGTCTTGGTAGTTTGTCTTGTTTTTGTTTCTGTCTTCCGATTTATTCAAGGATTGTAATTTGGATTTTGTCTTGTCGTTTTATTTCAAACTCTCTATTTTCCTTTTCAATAGGATGTAATTGTGTTTTCATTTCAGTCTAATATATTTATTTGTTTTCTTCTATACAGTTCTTTCTATGTCGATTCTAGTGATATGACATGCATGTAGAATTTTTCGCCAGATCTTAAAATCCAATCTAATCATCGACCTAATCCTGAAATAATGAGTCAAGAAATCAAATATGATGAAGACGAAGTGTTTGATGAAGTAAGCAGGGATTTCAAACATTTTGAGAATAAATCAAATCCAAACATGAGTGAAACTGAGATGATAAATTTAGGGGATCATGAAAACATTAAGGAGACTAAGATAAGCGTACATGATCGACATCAAAAGGATGATATAATTCAGGCTCTGTTTGATTACAATGATGTTTTTGCGTCATCTTATGATGACATGCCTGGATTAAGCACTGACATGGTGGTCCACAAGTTGCCGATTGATCCTAGGTTCCCTCCAGTAAAGCAAAAGTTGAGAAAGCTTAAAACTGACATGAGTGTAATAATTAAAGAGGAAATCACAAAACAACTGGAGGCCAAAGTCATTCGAGTCGCTCAATATCCTTCTTGGTTAGCCAATATCGTACATGTCCCTAAGAAAGACGGCAAAGTTCGAATGTGTGTTGATTATTGTAATTTGAACAAAGCAAGTCCAAAATATGACTTTCCTTTGCCTAACATCCATATTTTGTTGGACAATTGTGCTAAACATGATATTGCATCTTTTGTGGATTGCTATGCGGGTTACCATCAGATTATATGGATGATGAAGATGCAGAAAAAATGTCTTTTATCACACCATGGGGTACATATTGTTATCGAGTCATGCCATTTAGGTTAAAAAATGCGGGGGCAACTTATATGAGGGCAATGACAACCATGTTTCATGATATGATGCATAAAGAAATCGAAGTTTACGTGGATGATGTGATCATTAAATCAAAAAGGCAGTCATATCATGTGCAAGACTTAAGAAGATTCTTCGAAAGGCTCTGCAGGTATAATCTCAAGCTTAATCCGGCAAAATGTGTATTTGGAATACCATCAAGAAAGCTTTTGGGGTTTATAGTCAGTCGACGAGGTATCGAGTTACATCCTTCAAATATAAAAGCCAGTCAGGAATTGCCACCTCCAAAGAACAAAACTGAGGTTATGAGCCTTCTAGGAAGGTTAAACTACATCAATAGATTTATTGCTTAACTCACAACAAATTGCGAGCCCATTTTTAATATGTTAAAAAAGAATGCCACAGTCGAATGGACTGAAGAATGTCGAAAGGCTTTTGAAAGAATTAAGAATTACTTATCGAATCCCCCTGTGTTGGTTCCTCCAGAGCCGGGCAGACCATTGATATTATATATGTTAGTACTGGATAATTCTTTTGGTTGTGTATTGGGTCAACATGATGGCACTGGGAAGAAAGAGCAGGACATTTATTACCTCAGCAAGAAATTTACCATTTATGAATCGAAGTACACCCTTCTTGAAAGAACGTGTTGCGCCCTAACTTAGGTAGCACAAAAGTTGAAGCATTATCTTTCATCTTATACTACTTATCTCATTTCTCGTATGAATCCGTTAAAATACATTTTTCAAAAGCCCATGCCCACGGGCAGGCTTGCGAAATGGCAAATATTATTCACAGAGTTTGACATTATCTATGTGACGCGGACCGCAATGAAGGCTCAAGCATTGGCAGATCACTTGGCAGAGAACCCTATTGATGATGAATATGAACCACTTAAGACCTACTTTCCAGACGAAGAGGTGTCATGTATCGATGAAGTTATTCACGACAAGGTTCAAGGATGGAAGTTGTTATTTGACGGTGCCTCTAACAAGAAGGGAGTTGGGATAGAAGCAGTTTTTATGTCTGAATCAGGGGAATATTTCCCTATAACAGCCCAACTTAGATTCTATTGTACCTATAATATGTCAGAGTATCAGGCTTGCATCTTGGGTTTGAGGTTAGCTACTGATATGGGCATCCAAGAGTTGCTAGTGCTAGGAGACTCAGACTTACTAGTCCATCAAATTCAAGGAGAATGGGAGACTCGTGACCCAAAGCTCATACCATATCAACATTGGTTACAAGATCTTTGTCGACGGTTTGTGTCAATAAAGTTTAGACATATTCCTAGAGTTCATAATGATATTGCTGATGCATTAGCAACTTTATCTTCGATGCTCCAACATCCTGACGAAGCTCATATCGACCCTTTGTACATACAGATTCGTGATCAGCATGCTTATTGCAACATGGTGGAGGAAGAGTTTGACGGTAAACCTTGGTTCCATGATATTAAAACATACCTTCAGTCCGAAGAATGTCCTACTAATGCCACTAGTAATCAAAAAAGGACTATTTGGCGACTAGCTAGCGGGATTTTCTTAAGCGGAGGAATCTTGTACAAAAAGACTCCTGACTTGGGTCTTCTAAGATGTGTAAATTCTAAAGAGGCCTTAACAATCATGATTGAAATACACTCCAGAGTTTGTGGCCCTCACATGAATGGATATGTTCTAGCAAAGAAAATACTTCAAGCAAGTTATTATTGTCTCACCATGGAGCGAGATTCCATACGATTTGTTCGTAAATGTCATGAATGTCAAATATACGGTGATTTGATACATTCTCCTCCCTCAAAATTGCATGTGATGTCTGCCCCATGGCCTTTTGTGGCATGAGGAATGGATGTGATTAGACCAATAGAACCAAAAGCATCGAATGGTCATAGGTTCATCCTGGTGGGCATTGATTATTTTACAAAGTGGGTGGAAGCAGTAACTTTCAAATCAGTGACCAAGAAGGTCGTGGTGGATTTCATTCATTTCAACATCATTTATCGATTTGGTATTCCAAAGGTAATTGTTACCGATAATGCTGCAAATCTCAACAGTCGTTTGATGCAAGAGGTATGCCATCAGTTTAAGGTTGAACATCGAAATTCGACTCCGTATCGCCCAAAAGCGAATGGAGCTATAGAAGCTGCTAACAAAAATATAAAAAAGATACTTCATAAAATGGTGCAAGGTTCTTGACAATGGCATGACAAATTACCTTTTGCTTTGTTGGGTTATCGCACTACAGTACGTACGTCAGTAGGTGTCACTCCCTATTCGTTGGTATATAGGACTGAGACAGTTATACCTGCGGAGGTTGAGATTTCATCCTTACAATTGTTGTAGAGGCTGAAATCGAGGATGATGAGTGGATCAGAACACGGTTGGAGAAATTAAGCTTGATTGATGAGAAGCGATTAACATCCATATGTCATGGACAATTATACCAGAAAAGAATGGCACGAGCATACAACAAAAAAGTGTGTCCCAGACGTTTCAAAGAGGGTCAATTAGTGTTGAGGTGCATTCTGCCACATCATGCTGAAGTCAAAGGCAAATTTTCTCTAAATTGGAAAGGACCATTCATTGTAAAGAAGGTATTATCCAATGGTGCTCTTTACGTAGCAGATATAGAAGGAAAAATGATAGAAATGGTCGTCAATGCTGATGCCGTGAAAAGATATTATATATGATTTGATTTCTCAATATTAGAACCCTCATGTTTGGACTTGACATTTCAAAGGTTGATTCTTGGTTCTGTGTCTAAGTATTAAGTCATATCTGGCTACCCTTATTGAGATTTAATTATTTCCTTGACTCTTCTAAAAAAAAGAAAAAAGAAAAAAAGAGAAGAAGAAAATAAAGAGAAGAAAAAAAAAGAAAAAGAAAAATCATCATCATGAACTACGTTTGACCTGATTCTTGTTTCGGCAAGATACATAGGCAACCTTTACGTTGGGGTTCGGTTTAACCAAATAAAAAATCCAAAATTCCATATTGCAAAAATTGGGGCAAAAGTCATTTTCTTTTATTTTTATTTTATTTTTCTTTCTATCCCGAAGATAAAGTCAACCCCTTATTTAAAGTCGTATTTGAGCCTTCAACCTGTCATTTCTTTCAAACATTGTATAAAGTCGTGTTTTCAATCAAAGAAAGACCTTTGGATCAACCTTTGAAATGTCAAGAGTAAGTATGTTAAGGGTACAAATGATGAAACCATGAGAGAGTCTTATTGGTGAAAACCCCAACTGGGCACCATAAGGTGAATGTAAGTTGAGAGAAATAAAAATGAGAGAGTTTTACTGGTGAAAACCCTAACAGGCACCATAAGGCGAATGTAAGTTGAGAGAAATAAAAATGAGAGAGTTTTATTGGTGAAAAATCTAACAGGTACCATAAGGCGGATGTGAGTTGAGAGAAACAAAAATGAGAGAGTTTTATTGGTGAAAACCCTAACAGGCACCATAAGGCGAATGTGAGTTGAAGAAATCAAAATGAAAGAGTCTTAGTGGCAAGGACCTTCCTGAATAATGGGATGTAGTATAGCAAGGACCCTCCTAAACAATGGGACGTAGTGTAGCAAGGACCCTCCTGAATAATGGGATGTAGTATAGCAATGACCCTCTTGGATAATGGAACGTAGTATAGCAAGGACCCTCTTGGATAATAGGACTAGACTAACATAATTTTATTTAACCTGTTCATCATGAAGAATGGAGTTGGTGTAAACACGCATAAGCCTTCTGAAGATTACATCGCGACAAAGTTCGAATCGTTCAAAGTCTCGATTCAAAGCTAAGCACCATCTTTTATTTCTCTCACAAAATTTTCTTATATATAAACTGGGGCAAAATTTTGTGTTATTATTTTTGTTTTTTTTAATTTCAGGAATCTAGTGATAGAATGGGGTGAATCCACATTTCAAGCTCAGGATCTTGGATGAAAAATAGTCTAATTTTCAAGCTCAATTTCAATTGAAGAAACAGGATGCTCATTCTAAAAAAAACAACACATTCAATATCCAAGTACGAGTAAAAGGAACCTACCTGGAGAAAGACGTTTACCTTTGTACTCATTTGAGATGAAATCAATATCTCATAACTTAAGAAGCATGAAGACTCAAGTCAAGATTCAAGAGAAGATACATATATAGGATCTTGTACTTGTATTTTCTTTAAATGTTTTGTCTTTTATATTAATGTAACAATAGGAGCCGCGAACTGGAGCCTCGATGGAACTTCACTTAACTTCAAACTCATCATCTCATCTCCTTGAACTACATGTGACCTGATTCCCTTATAACCCGGGATATGTAGGCTGTCCAAAACTAGGACTCGATCGCATATTTTCCTTTTCAAATAAGAGTCCGGTCAAAACTTGTCGCTTTGTCTACTTCTTTGTCTGAAAACTCTTCGTGTTTTCAGTCAAAGAGGGGCAAACTGTAGACACGTAATTTTTTACCAAACTTAGAATTTTACACCATTTTTAGAACTGAAATATTTTTATAAATATACATTAAATATTTTTTACTTTTCTCTTATTTTATTAAGTTTATTTAAAGATTTGAAAACAACAAAAATAGAATCACTTTTTAAGGTGAAGTTTTGTTTTCAAATTGTTTAAAAAGAAATGAAGGAGTACAAAAAAACCTATATAAATAAGCTAGTATTATTTAATTGTCTTTTTAATAGCTATTTGACTTTTTCTTAGATTTTTATTAATTTAAAATAATTGGTTGATATGTTATTATAATTTATTATTTATAGTTAATTATTATTCTTTTCAGAGTAAAATAAAACTAAAATTAAAATTTAAAATAAATAAATAATTAATCTAACAAGCCTACCCCACTCCTATACCTACCTAAAAACATACTACACGTAGGAAAATAAAAGAAAAAAAAGAGCAAAAACAGTTTGATGCTTTTTAAATAAATAAATAAATAAACAACAACAATACCATACACCCCCACACTCCCACTTTCTCACAATTCTCTACACTCCCACTTCACATGAATAAAGGAAGAAAAAGTCAATAACAAAAAGAGACCCACACACACACGTACCAAAAAATCTGCCAAAAAAAAAAAACCTATCCTATATATATAGGACACATACGTACAGCAACATAGAAAAAAGATACACAGATAGAAAAAAAAAACACAGGGAGAGGCATTAATCGGAAAAAAAAGCAATATATACATCGTACTTTTTCACATTGTGATTGAAAATTTGAAAATCTGTTTTCGCGGTTTCAAGTTCGTGGCTCCTGATTATTGGTCCTTTCTTCTCATTAACTAATTTTCACAAGAGGTAACATTTATTTGTATTTTATTTTTATATAATTTTATGTCATTATTGTGCAAGACTTTGTTCCCATATATTGAAGTTATCGGATTTAATATGTATGTAACTCACTAATATTCTTTGATGTTATAATATTTAAATATGTTTAAACATGTTATATCATTAAAATTAGAATAAAATTTATATAATATCATAATTATTTATTGTATGCTTAAAGGTCCGATATTTACCTTTTTTTTTGTTAGATGTGTGGAGTCTATATGATACTTCTATAAAATAGTTGAGGTTTTGATAAGATTTATTTCGAATTTTTATGTTAATTGCTCTCTGGTACGTATACATATGAGTTTGTTTATGTGGATTAGTATGAATTCTTTTCTAGTAGAGTAATTATCATTCGTAAATTGTATAATTAATGTTGACTTGTATTAGCTGTATTTTGGTTTATGTTATTTTGTAGGTTATGATGGCATACTATGTCTTTGACGTATGCTTTAATTTTGTTTTATTTTAGTGTTGAATTTGTTCATTAAAAAAATCTAGTTAGGATATTTATGATGGCATACTATGTCTTTGACCTATGTTTTATTTATTTTTTAATTTTAATGTTGAATTTGTTCACAAAAAATCTAGTTAGGATATTATCCTTTATTGATTTAAGTGTTTATCGTATATGTACATCTTCTTAAGAATATATGGATGTCTCTTACATAATAAATGTTCATAGTCATAATGTTAGGCAAATTTAGACACGTAATAACAGTTTCAACTAAGAATGTGGTTACACATCTTTTTTTGAAACACTTTAAAGAAATTTAAGTATGTAGTGATACACCTTTACCAAATTATTCTAATAATTATTTTATTTTATTATGAACATATCATTAAACAATGAAGATCTTCAGAATGTTGAAACTATTTATTCTAATATTTAAGGAAATATTTTTAATGTAGTATATTGATAACTATTTTAAGAATAACTCATTATGTATAAAAAATATTATTTAAAAAAAAAAAATTGTTAGTTCATGTAACAGTAATAATTAAATTTCATCTCAATTAAGAATGTGATTCTATATCTTTTTGAGATACTTAAGAAACTCAAGGATGCGGTTACGCATCTTGGCCAAATTCAAGGATGCGGTTACGCACCTTGGCTAAATTATTTTAATAATTAACTTTTATTAATTTAAAGTAGAGACTTATAAAAAATAAGATTATTAAGTGTGATGCAAAGAAGACAGTTATGTCTCTA
>JAJOOS010008824.1:0-39432 GCA_029582725.1 Solanum chiquidenum
CTTCTTCTTCTTCTTCTTCTTCTTCTTCTTCTTCTTCTTCTTCTTCTTCTTCTTCTTCTTCTTCTTCTTCTTCTTCTTCTTCTTCTTCTTCTTCTTCTATTCTAGAGAGATGCTTTTTGGAGAGAGTTTTTGGGTCGTTCGATGAATGAGTTAAAGTGATTATTTTAGGGTCTATTAAATATTTATAGGGGGTTAATTAAATAATTAATCTCCCCTCCTAACCCCTAAAATAATTACTAAACTAACTCTCAACTCCTAACTTAGAACTAAAAGCTGAAAAACTGGCAGCATTCACTTCCTTCCATCCATGGACCGTGGATAGGACTATTGTACGTTTTCTTGGTCCGTGATTTGGATCTAAGGATCATATTTGGCAGGGTGTTTCAGGCCCTGACCTACGGGGTGTAGGTTGATCTAAGGGGCGTGATCTGAGGTCGTGAACCATGATGTTTTGACAGCTTTTTGGGCAGTGTTGGGGTTCTCCTCAAGGACCCCTTTGTTGGTCCTTGAGGATTCTTACCCGGACTTTTAACCGCTAAACAGGTCATTCTAAGTATGGGAGTCATTTTTACAAGTTTTAACTCTCATACGATACTCCAAACCTCACACCAAAGGCTCTAAAACTCACTAGTTCAACTTACTAATTTACGGGTGTTACATTTTCTCCCACTTGGGAACATTCGTCCTCGAATGATACTTTAAACACTTCATAAAGTCTAAAATCTAACTTAGCATCCCATCATGCATGAAATACATATAATGCACATAATCAAGGAAGAACTTCAATCCCACAAACAAGGCATGTTCATAATCAACTCATGAAGTCTATATGCAATCCCATCCAAAGCACCACCTCATGAGACAAAAAATGCATGTAAATCATTTCTACCAAGACCTAAGCAATTTCATGAACATGCATATAAGGCACATAATAACCACACTATATAGGCACACTATCCCCCACTTTGGAATAAGCCTACACAAACTTTTCAAAACATCATGCGTACTAAAAATAACATCAAAATACAACATAGCAAGTCATAAAAGGCAAGAAATCTGGAAATTTTACAAAAGCATGAAACACATACCGGAAAGGGACATGAGGAGATCACTCTTGATCTTCCCTAGATTGGAGAGCATAAAACCTATTCTTCTTTTGAGGCTCGACATCCTCACTACTAGAGGAAACTTGCTTGCCTTCTCTTCTTGTAAACTTAGCCTTAGGGCAATCCTTCATCCTGTGGCCACTCTCACTAGAACTAAAGCAACCCTCTCTACCGGCCAAACACCTACCCTCATGCCTCTTACCACACCTAGAATGAGAGGGCCATAGGGACTCCTTACTCATCCCTTGTGGCATAGGGATACACACCCTCTCATCCTTATACTTAGGAGCATTAGAAAAGCCTTGTCCAGAAAACTTTTGTCGATTCCTAGAACAACCATGCCCATCGGACCCATCATGAAAGGACTTATCATTTTCCATCCTAGACCTCTTTATCTCTCTAGATTTTTCCTCTTAAAGTTTATCCCTCTCCATTTGTTGAAAATATACCATAAGGCGTGAGATGTCCATATCATCATGGAGCATTGCCGTACTACATTCTTTTCACACTAGCTTGGACACTCCCGTCACAAACCTATTCATCATATCCCTATGGCTTGCTACCATAGATGGAGCATACTTAGACAAAAGAGTGAATTTCAAAGAGTATTCTTCAACAATCAAATCACCTTGCTTAAGGTTGATGAATTTTCCAACTTTGGCTTCCCTCAATTCCCAAGGGAAAAACCTATCTAAGAATACCAACTTATAAGCTTCCCACTCTATAGGGCCCATTCCTATCGGCCTATCATCTTTCCACTGTTCATACCAAATTTGGGCAACGTCCTTCAATTGAGAGGCAGCTAGCTCTGCTTTCTCAATAGAAGACACCCCATGATTACTAACGCCTTATAAACCTCCTCTATGAACCCATTTGGATCTTTTTCCACCTTGGAGCCATAGAACTCCAAAGGGTTCATTCTCAAAAACTATCTTACTTTAAAAGAACCCATCCCCCTTATAGTGTTTGCCTGTGCCACCACCTCTCTATTGGCTTGCGCCGTCAAGGCTTGAGCCAATAGTTGCATAGAAGTCCTAAACTATTCGAGAGTGGCATTCCCAATTGGAGGGTCATTTGGAACTTGAGGAGGAACTTGATTTGGAGCTTGGGGAGGAATCTCTTGGTCTCCAATGTTTTCTCCTACTCTCCTAGCATAGCCCTAGTATTTTCAATAACCTGAAAAATCATTGGAAATCATTAGAAGAAGGACCCACTAGAGCCAAACTTCTATAGCACGACCAAGAGAATGAAGAAGTAAGATTTTTCCTAAGCTTCCCATAGCCTCATATTCATAGAATGCGTCGCTACTCACACCCATGAATAAGACTCTACTAGACATGGTTTGAGAAATCGTAAAATTCCCAAAACCTTATGCTCTAATACCAATTTTGTCACGACCCAAGTGTACCCCCCCTAGACATAACACGACGTACTCGACCCTGAAGGGGTCTAATACAAGACATTTGCATCATAACATAGGTAATAGAATTCAAAATATGGAACAATTTAAAACTTTTACAATCTAGTCATATTTCATAAAAGCAACAAGCGAAAGTCTTTGTATACTCTTTATCTCAAACCATCTAATACAACTATAGAATAAACTCTTGGGATACATCCCATACAATAGTCTCAATATAAAGAAATGACATAAAGGTAAATTGGATGTAGTCCTAGAAGCCATGAGGACTCACCAAGATCTTCAACTCTTCTAGATCCTTGAAACCTAGCCTCCCAAGAAACTCAAGCCTCCAACCCTACATTTGGTTAGAATGTAGGCAATATGCGTTAGTACATTATGTACCAAGTATGAAAGCTAGCACAACATCATAAGAGCATCTCAAATGGTTAGTCAACATAAGACATAAGCATAAGAGATAATAACATATTCATAGCATAATCATCATAGTCACATCATGGTCTCCAACATAAGCATCATATAAACATAAGTCAACATAAGACATAGTTAATGAGCAAATGAGACAAGTCATAATCATATAAGCATAACTGACCCTTGGTCATCCATATCATAATAGCACCATTCTCAAGTAACTTCAAAAGCATACAAGTGCAAAGCAAGAATAGCATCGCATAATACCACCCAAGGCAAATATCCCTTTTTAGTCATCTTAATCATAGTTTACATACATGGTTAAGTCATAAGTCTTTCTACCATAAGGGTACTATACTTCTAAGGAACCTCAAGACACACTTGTGCAATGCATGAAAGGCATCCCAAACTACCCTTCAGACTAAGTATAGCCTTGAAATCATCGTAATCATATTCACCCTCCTTTTGGTATTACTAAAAGCTTACTTCATATAGACAAGAGAATTACCACCTTAGTCAAACATATCATGGAAGGAAACTGTGGCAACAACCTAAGATAAGTCATACTGCATAAGGGAACCCTTCACAACTACTATGAAGTCATACTTGTGCCATGTGTAGGTAGCATCCCATACTACTACCCACACTAAGTACTTCTTTAGACTACCATGAATTTTTACTAGTTGGGGACTAATCTCTATAGTCTATTTACCTTTTCAAGGCTACCAAGGAATAACCCCCTAATAGGCCAGACCATGCTATCATTCTACTAACATAACTAGGTTAAGCTAAGCTAACTACCATGGAAGACACACTAACATGTAAGTCCAAGCTACTCTAGGAAAGGTACAAGTATCCTATCCTAGCTACCACGAAAGAGTCCTAAACCAACTAAGTCATGCTACCCTTCCAACTGTGCTAGAATACAAATGCAAGCTATCCATAGGGGAGTATGATTCTAAATCCTAAGCTATCCTTAGGAGAGTATGAGTCCTCAATCCCAAGCTACCATGACTAACCTAACTCCATCTATCCTTGATATGCATCTTACAATCCAAGGTCAAGCTACCCTTAGGAGAGTATGTATCGTCAATCCTAAGCTACCCTTAGGAGAGTATAAGTCCTCAATCCTAAAGCTACTATGAAATGGTATTGGCCAAACTAAGTCATGCTACCATGAAAGCATCCTAACAATGACAGTTCAAGTTACCAAGAGGAGAGTATAAATCCTCAATACTAGGCCACCAAGACTACTTCTAACTCATGGTACCATGGCATGCATCCTACAATGCTAAGTAAAGTTATTCCTTAGGAGAGTATAAATCCTCCATCCCAAGCTATCAACCTTGGTCTTATTCTACTAAGCCACGTTATATATAAACAAAACATATGCCTCAACTTCAAGTTATTCTATACTAACATGATTTGATTCATTTTAGGTTATTAAGTCAACCTAGAATCCTTCTATGATAGAGATACCTTGGATCTCCTAGCAATTCATGCCTAAGTGTGTAAGAGAAGGAGAATACTCAATCAAGATCACCTCATATCGACTTTACCCCCAAAGTCCTAACAATGATGGCTTAAATCCCTACTTATAATCTTAACTTCATTCTATCATGATGCATGTCTAAATTACAAGCTATTCAATCACATTGTTCATTAGAACGTGATTCTAGTCATACTTAATCATAAAGGTTCAATTCTAACTTTACAAGTCAAGATCCTTCCTATTCAATAAAATCTAGTTCAATTCATGATTAGATGATCCTAACTATGATCAATTAGAATCCAAGACATTGAAATAGGAAGATCACTTTAGAACCTTCAATTTTGCCTCTAATTGCATAAACCCACAAAGATCACATTCATCAACTTAGATTAGGGCTTACCATAGAAATCACATGAATTCATCATAATATCATTAAACAAAGCTAATTCAATCATAATTGGGTGATATCCACTAGATTGGAGTCACACCCAAGCACTACCCACAATACAATCACAACCCTAGCTAGAATTGGGCTTCTGAGTTCACCATTGGGGGGAAACTATGGGGGCTCCTTCTGTGGAAGAAGCCATGGATAATTAAGCTTCACATACCCTCAATCAAAACCCTAAACAAATCTTGAATCACTGAGGAAAATCGCCCTAATTTGCTGCCCTCTTCTCTTCTCTCTTCTTCTTCTTCTTCTTCTTCTTCTTCTTCTTCTTCTTCTATTCTAGAGAGATGATTTTTGGAGAGAGGTTTCGGGTCTTTAGAGGAATGAGTTAAAGTAATTAGTTTAGGGTCTATTAACTATTCATAGGAGATTAATTAACTAACTAATCGCCCCTCCTATCCCCTAAACTAATTACTGAACTAACCCTCACCTCCTCATTTAAAACTAAAAGCTGAAAAATTGGTAGCATTCACGCCCTGCTATACACGTACCGTGGATAGGACTACCGTCCGAGGTCTTGGTTAGTGGTTTGGACCTGAGGAATATATTTTGCAGGGTGTTGCAGACCCTGACCTACGGGTCGTAGGTTGATCTAAGGGGCGTGAATTGAGGTCTTGAACCAAGTTGTTTTGACAGCTTTTTGGGCAGTGTTGGGGTCCTCCACAAGGACCCCTTGGGTGTGGTCCTTAGGGAGTCGTACCCAGATGTTTAACCCCTAAACATGTCATTCTAAGTACGGGAGTCAGTTTTACAAGTTTTAACCCTCATACGACACTCCAAACCTCACACCAAAGGCTCTAGAACTCACTAGTTCAACTAACTAATTTACAGGCTGTTACACGACGGAATATTTTTTTAGTCACTAAAAAATAGCAGGAAACTTTGGCGCCCTAATTTTTGGTACAGATTTTGCAACAACGTAGGTGTGACAAATTTATTAATATTCCGCGACGGAATTAGCGACGGAAAAGCGTTGCTAGAATTATAAATATGTTTTATGGAATTTAAATTATATTGTGACGGAAAAATCAGTCTTGAGAATTTAATTTAAATAAATATATTTATTTAGTAGCGACGGTTATCATAATCCATCGCTAAGTTTGTTGCAATTTTTTAAACTAAGTCTTCAGTCCATAGAAAACAAAAAAGGAAGAAAAAAATCATTATCCCTAAAAAATAGGGTTTTCTCTTAGTGCAAAGGGAAGCTCAGGTGAAAGATCCCGTCTCCTCAGGTGAAATCGCTCCCGTCTTAGGTGAAAGGTGAAATTTCTCCCGTCTCCTTCATCCTCAGGTGAAAGGTGTAGATCAACTTTCAAAGGTGATCAACTTGCAAAGGTGAGCTTCTGCCATTACTTCTGATTGGGTGAGAATTTTAGAGGCTGCTATCTAACAATGGCTTCTACACATACTCTTCAACTTGGAAACTAGTTTAGGTGAAATCTCCGTCTTCTTATCAAGCTTCTTCCTCATGTGATCTTCTACCTCAGGTGATCTTCTACCTCAGGTGAAAGCTCCCATCTCCTTTTCAAGATCAGGTGAAATCTCTCGTCTCAAGCTTCAATTCTTCTTATCTTTGAACCGTGGTATGTAAATGGATGAAATGTTGTTTTGGGTTCATTCGCATAGCTTCGAAATGGTTTAATATTATTCTGAAAAGTTAATCTAGTTTTCTGCTTTGCTACCTCCTGAGATAACTTCATATATGTCGGATATTAAGTCAATTATAAGCATGTATGATGCCTTAGTTTGCTTGTATCATTAAATTAATCATGATTTGGTCAAATATGCGGTAGTTACATTGCTGTGGTGTTTGGTTGTTTAGGTTCATTGATGTAGTAGCTTATCTGATGCAAAAAATGGCGTTGTTGTTTGTTAGTTTGATTTCTTCACTGTTCATTCTCAGTTCTGTCAAAGTGGTGAAAATTTGATCAAATCTAGGCATCCCTTTGGTTTGATTTACTGCTTCAAATATAATAGATGTGGCTTATCTCTATTCTTTATCAGTGCATTATTTAGTGTTTACTAGTTATTGCTTTATAAGTCTTTAGTTACTGTGGTTTAAGTCTTTTAGTAACTGCTTTTCTTTACTGTTTACTATGTCTTTAGCAGCTAATTAGGATTAGCTTTATCTCACCATTTTGTGGAGTTAGCTTAGGATATTGTTAGAGTCAATCGTCTGTATCAAGTTGTAACATTCCAGCCATAAGCAATTAAGTACTTCTACAGCTTATCTTGTTTCTTTATGGTATCAAGAGCCACAATAAACTCTAACGATTAAGATCCTATTTTTTCTCTATCTACCAACCTTCATCATTAGGCGATACTTCTCGAGTTATCACCACAGATACCAACATCGGAGTGACAATCGTTAAATCTAATTCAGCATTCCAATTGCCTATCAAATTACTTGTCAGCCAAAACTTTTCAATGTGGAAGGCACAATTTTTTATTCTTATGCATGGTCATGATCTATATGGCCATCTCGATGGGTCTGCTCCTTCCCCTTCTCGCACTATCAGAATTGGCCCAGTCCCTTGTGCAAATCCTGCTTTTTCTCTTTGGTTTTGCAAAGACCACCTTATTCAGAACGCACTTATGGCATCGGTTGATCCCATAAATACCACAACTGTTGCACCTTAAAAAAATTAAAAAAATACAGTAGTATCATTTTCAGTTTGCGTGATCGACTTGCGCGACTGACCAAAGACTCCCAACCAGTCACCAAATATTTGCAAAATATTCGATCTATTTCTGATGAACTCTCTACTGTTGGCGCCCCAGTTACATACTCTGAACTTATTATTAAGATCCTAAGTGGTTTGGGCCCAAAGTTCCGTGAGATTTTCGCTGCAATCTGGGCTCGTGACTCCACTATTACTTATGAAGAACTCTATTAAAATCTATTGGATCATGAGTTGTTCCTTCGCCATGAAGAGTCTAAGACGACTCCCAACCAGATTACTGTTGCAGCTGCTACTTCCACCAAATCTGGTCATCCCAACTCTCGGTACCCTCGTCGCTCCAACAATGGCACTCGCAGCAACCAACAATGGCGGTCCAACAATCATTTTCCTACGCCCAATGAGTGTCGATCTTCGCCCACCACCAATTCTTTTGATGGTGTTCGCTTCTAATTGTGAAACAAATCGGGTCATGTTGCAAGTGTTTGTCGATCAAAATCTCACAATCATTTTTAGGCAAAGGCCAACCATATTTCAGGATTGCAGCTATCCGCAACTCCGTGGATTGTCGACTCTGGTGCATCTGATCATATCACTGCTGACCCTCATAACTTGCAAGCATACAATGGCATGGAGCAGGTCTTCATGGGTGATGGTAACAATATTCCAATAACTCACACTGGTTCAACTCAATTACATGCCTCAAATAATGCTTTCAAACTTTCTGATGCTCTATATGCACCTATCATTAAACGTAACTTACTTTAAGTTTCTAAGTTTTGTCAAGATAATCTCACTTCTATTGAATTTTTTCCTTTTCATTTTTGTGTGAAGGACCTGAAGATACGGACTCCTTTGGTGCACGGTCGGAGTAGAGACGGTCTTTATGAGTGGCACACTTCACCTTCCCTACCTTCAGCAAAATAACTTGTTGCGTGCACCAATTCTTCCTCCAGTCTCACTTGGCATCGTCTATTGGGTCATCCGCATGCAAGTGTTTTTCACGCGAAAATATTTCAGTTTGTAATTCTTGTTCATCAAATAAAGCTCATCGGCATCCCTTTCAACAACTTACGCTATCATGTACCAAACCATTTCAAACCATTTTCAGTGATTTGTGTGGGCCTTCTCCAGTTTTATCAATTGACAAAAAATTATACTACTGTATTTTTGTTGACCAATATACCAAATACATTTGACTTTATACCTTGAGCAAAAAAAGTGAGGTTAAAGAACTTTTCCAAAACTTTCAAGTTTTAATGGAACGTAATTTTAATACGAAAGTTCTTTCTCTATTTACTGATGGTGGTGGAGAATATAAAAGCCTTGATCCATACCTAAGAACTCAAGGTATTGAACATCTTTTAGCTCCTCCATCCACCCCTCAACAAGTTGCTCTTGCCGAACGTCGACGTAGACATATTGTTGAAACGACACGAACTTTACTCTATGAAGCTTCACTCCCACCGACACTTTGGTCCTTTGCCTATCAACACGCGGTTTATATCATCAATCGCTTACCTACCTCACTTTTGCAAATCAATCACCTTTCCATATGTTATTTGGTAAACATCCAGATTACTCACAATTAAATTTTTTTGGATGCTTGTGTTATCCATGGCTCATGCCATACTTAAAGACTAAATTAGAGCCGAGGTCGACGGCTTGTGTTTATATGGAGTTTCGTTCAATTATCATTGTCATCAATGTTTTGATCCGAAATCTTCCAAAATATACTTTTCTCGAGATGTCATATTTTTTGAAAGTGTTTTTCCTTTTCAAACTATGTTTTCAAAATTTTCCTCGTATTTTAATATTCTTGCCTCGGAAAACCTGATTGAACCTACCCAGGTTAGGTCTCATCTATCTTCTCCAAGAGCTTGTACAGATTTACCGCCCTCTATTATTTTACCTAATGCAGATACCATCAAGCACACGCATGAGACTGTCTCTTCCGGCTGCACTTCAGTAGGGTCTGCGATTTCAAGTACCTCTCCTAATTCTTCTCCTCTACTTTCTTCTCTTCCTGCAGCCCCATCACATTCTATACCCCCATCACCAACTCAACTACCATCCACATCCAATCAACAACCACCGAAACCTCCAATTCAATTTGTTTACTCTTGTCGCTCAACTCAACTGGCACAACAGAACACATCTGTTCCAGCCTTGCCTACCCCACCCCCTTCCCATCTGCCTCAACATCGAGTCGTCACCCATTCACAACACAATATCCATAAACCAAAGCAGATTTTTGATTACATGGCCCAAATAAAACCTCCATTCACTCCCACTACCTTCAATCAGGCCACCAAACACATAGAGTGGAAGACTGCTATGAAAGTTGAGTTTGATGCACTGTGTAAAAATCAAAAGTGGAATTTGGTGCCACGTGATCTGTCTAAACATGTCGTTGCTTGTAAATGGTTGTACAGAATCAAGCGAAAGGTTGATGGTTCTATTGATCACTATAAAGCTAGATTGGTTGCCAAGGGATTTACCCAACATCCCGGTGTTGATTTTCATGACACGTTCAGCCCAGTAGTCAAACCTACTATTTTTTATGTAGTCCTCTCTATTGCCATAAGATTTGATTGGCCTATCCGTGAACTTGATGTTAATAAAGCATTTCTTCAAAGAAGTCTAGATGAAGAGGTTGATATGGCCCAACCTCAGGTGTTTGAAGATACAACTTATCCAACTCATATTTTTCATCTTCGTAAGGCTATCTACGGACTCAAACAAGCTCCCAGAGCATGGTATAATGAACTCAAGAATCATTTGCTCCTGTTGGGCTTCATCAAATCTGAGTCTGACAGTTCCCTCTTTATCTGTCATCGTTCTCGTGCCACTATGTACCTACTGGTATATGTAGATGATATTATCATTACTGGCAGCGACACTTCAATTGTTAATCAGGTAATTTCTTCCCTTGCTGCCTATTTTTCTATAAAATATCTTGGCAAGCTCACCTACTTTCTAGGTATTGAAGTCATTAGAAGTATAGATGGTATTATTATCTTACAGAGTAATTATACCAGTTAAATATTGCATGAGGAGAATAGGGCTGATTGCAAAATTGCTAAAACGCCTATGAGTGCTATTGAAACACTCAAGGTCGAGGATGATGGATTATCCGCGGATGCAACCAGATACAGAAAGGGTAATCGGGAAGCTTCAGTATTTGTCCTTCACTCATCCAGACATTTGTTTCTCAGTAAACAAGTTTTCACAATTTATGCAAACTCCCTCAGAGACTCACTGTAAAGCTGTCAAACGGGTACTACGGTATCTTCAAGGGACTATTCATTTTGGTTTGCATTTGATGCGCCATAATTCCCTCTCTTTACATATGAACTCTAATGTGGATTGGGCTGGAGACGCCAGTGATCGCGCTTCCACTATTGGTTATCTTTTGTTTTTTGCAGAAATCTTGTGAGTTGGTCTTCCAAAAAAAAAAGAACGATTGCTCATTCTTCCACTGAAGCTAAATATCGGGTTGTTGCAAGTTCCCTTGTGGAAACAAACTGGGTCACCAACCTTCTGGCTGAGCTACAACTTAAACTTCATAATATCCCAACTATCTACTTTGACAATGTTGGTGCTACGTACTTATGTGCCAATCCAGTTTTTCATAGTCGCATGAAACACAATGCGGTGGATTTCCATCTTGTTCGCAAACAAGTTTAGCTCAAGCAAGTTCAAGTTGTCCATATACACACTGCAGACCAACTAGAAGATACTGTTACCAAGGCCCTTTCCAAACCAGCCTTCGGCAGGCACATATTCAAGCTAGGCGTTGTTGCAAATTTCCTACCTTAAGGGGGGCATATCAGTACATTAGTTAGTGTTTACTAGTTACTTCAGTATAAGTCTTTAGTTACTGTGGTTTAAGTTTTTTAGTAACTGCTTTTCTTTACTGTTTACTAAGTCTTTAGTAGCTAATTAGGATTACCTTTATCTCCCCATTTTATGGAGTTAGCTTAGGATATTGTTAGACTCAATCGTGTATATCAATCTGTAACATTCCAGCCATAAGCATTTAAGTTCTTCTATAGCTTATCTTGTTTCGTTATTCTCAAGTGGCTGGATTATTGTTTGGGATCATTTGAAGTTCCGAGCTCACTGTTTTAAGATCATATTTCTTCATAGTTCTGTTCTTAATTCGTTTCTTAGCTTTGCATTTCGAATGTTTTAGTTTTCTTGTTCATTATTTACTTTTGAATTGGTGGGTTTGTAATAATTCGAAGACATCAGTTCATTTCCAGCACTCCTTAGCTTCTTTTGTGTTTCGTCTTGTTTGGGTTTGCATGGTGTTCCGCTATTTATTTAGAAGTCTTAAAACAATTGAAACTTTGCGTAATCCATTATAGTTGCTTTTAGTTTTCTAATATTTTCACCCAACTTGACAAATAAACAATTGAATACCTAAAAATTTTCTATTCCATCCAAAATTGGGCACACAAAAATTATGTTTTAAGGATTGAACTGTAGGACACCAAAAAATGAAAGACAATGAAAGCAACTGATCAAAGTATAGATAAAGAAGATGCTATGATTACTAATCAAGTAAAGTTTCATCATTTTCTATGAAGATGATTAAGTAAACTATCATTTTAGCACAATGCAACAATCTATCCCTAGAAGCACATAGTTATATAAGACATGAATTTAGATATTTAAGGAGACAAGAAAAAAGAAATAAGAAAAAAAGAGCAAGAGAGAGATAAAAAAAATAGAGTTGGCGGAAGCATAAGGTTCCTATAAAACCTAGTCGTTGAAGACATTAATACGTTGATGTGAACTCATGATAAGTTCTTATGCTACTCAAGACAACATCCCATTCATATTAAGTGTTTAGTTGTTACGCGTTCTGTTATTGTTTCATGCTCTTGTTAATTGTAACACCTCGGAAAATCTAACGACCTAAGCTAGAGCCTAATATGGAGTCTAGTAGCTTGAAGTGGCTTAAATAGGTGATCTAAAGCTAATCTAATTTAACTAACTTAGTATTAAAGTGTTAGTGCATAAGCGTCAAGAAATGACTATAACGTCCGGAAACTAGTGAATTGAACTAGTGTGTTTTAGGGTCTTGTAGTGAGGTTCCAGAGTGTCGTATGAGGACTAAAACTTGTAAAAATGATTCTCCTACTTAGAAATACATGTTTAGGAGTTAAACGCTTGGGTACGACCCCCCAAGGACCACCCAAGGGGTCCTTGAGGGGGACCCCAACATTTCCCCAAAAGCTGTCAAGACAGCTTGGTTCACGAGACCAAACCACGGCCCGTAGACTGGTTCACGGACCGTGAGTCCAGGGCGTGGGTTGGGACTTAGGCTGGGTAATCTTAACTTCCCATTTTGAGTCTCTGACCCCATTCAACGGAACCACAGGATGAGGCGTCAACCCATCGACGATCCGTGGATGGGGATCCATAGGTCCCTGCGAGTTTTCAGCTTTTTGATTTTTAGTTGGAACTTAGGGGTTAATTTAGTAATTAGTTTAGGGGTTAGGAAGGGTGATTAAGGAACTAATTAACTTCCTATAAATACCAAATAAGACCCCAACCCTAAGACTTTAAATCATTCACTAAAAGAATCCATCTCACAAACAAAACTCACCCTCTCTCTAGACAAATCCTCTTAAGAACACCATTGAAGACCAAGACCAAATTCGATCTAGGGCACCAATATCATCACTTTATTCATCAATTATTCAAGGAATTTAACTAAGGTATGGAATATTTTCATCCTTGGGAACTTTTCCCCAAAGAGTCCTCTCAAAATTGAATTTCTAAACACCCCAACTTCTAGGTTTTCCCTCAAGAACATGGGTCACTTTCTAAAAACGGTTCAATGGTTCTAATATGATTATTTATGGTTGTATTTGTTGATTTGTGGATGAATTCATGGAATTTTTATGGTTTTTGAACAATTCCCCACAAGGCTCATGTTTCCGCCTTCTTCCTCAATTCTAAACCCTAGTATGTGTTGATGGATGAATATAGGCGGATAAATTAGCATGTTTATATTTAATTGGTTATTCTATCATAATGTTACCCTATCTAATGTTCTATATTCAAGAAATAGGGTTGTGTTTTGATATTAGCCTTGAAGGCCATGACTGAAGAAATTCTAGGTGATATTCAATGTATGAATTGTTGATCCACTTATGGTGGAGGTGTTTACTTGATATTTAAAATGTAGTGTTGAGACATGATCCCTTTTTCCTACAACCCAAGATGTGATTCAGGTACATTATGACATGAACATGAATGTAAGCTATGGTTAGGGTATGCTTGTTGTGTTGCTTGAATGATAATTCTCATGGACAAATTATAAACATGACATGAATGGTTTACTTACAAGCATGATCATTCTAAGGTTAAAAGGTTATACTCACCCAAAGAATCCATGAGCTACCATGACATAAGATGGATTGAGTGGTATGTATTATTCCATATACCTGAATGAAAAGCAAGGATTAATCATGACTATCAAGAGGTAATTAGGCTTAGCTTTGAGTGCATAGTATGAGATCGAAACCCATTGGCGTCAGAGTCTAAGTTTTTCTAGAAGAAATCTCTCTATCCCCATAACTACGTGCCCCCGTAGGTCTTAGGTTAGTGGATTCACCTAGATGCTAAACATGTTTGTTCTACCTTAGGCAAGTGGAACCCATTTTTTGGTGTGGGTTCATGACACCAGATTTCATGTAGCTCACATGGTCTATGCCGATTACGGTCCTATTTCCCTACATGACAAGATCAAGTATAAATACATGGCAAGTATAATAACATGACAAGAACAAGACTATGAACATGAACCGTGAACTATGAACATCTTATGAACTACAATTGTGACTTCTTTATGAGATTGTTTGGTATGTTTTTGCATATGGGACTTCACATGTACATTGCACGAGTGGACTTATGAAGGGGTTATAGGAGTGGTGTCTTATGATATGAACTTATGTGAATTCTTATATGCATGACATGACTTATGATTATGTATGAGATTACTTATGAACATGAATATATCTTTATCTTATGTCATGGATTGACTATGTATTTCCTTGAATGTGCATTATGACGTTTGAACTTGAAATGGCATGGTTTTCACTAAATGTCCTTTTCTGCATGTTTTAAATGGTTTTATATATGGTTTCCATACTTAGTGCAATTGATTGTACTAACCCATATTTCTCTTTCTTTTCTACTAAGTGTAGGTTTCGGAAAGTAAGTTCTTGTTGGGAAGAACTGAATGCTTGGATTTGATTTCCTCCAAGGCTTGGTATGCCCTCAAGATTGGAGGACACAATATTGAAGTTGCTTATGTTTTTCATTTGTTATAATCTAGTAGACATTATCAGTACTTCCTTTTGAGACTATTTGTTATGTAAGGGCTAAGTTCCCTAATTTGGATTTCCTTATTGTACTTAGATGGTAAATGAGACAAGGTCTAGTCACCTATTTTACTTCTATGGAAAGGACTTGATGTTGATTGTGGAAAGTTTTAATTCTTGCATTATTTTACTGTCTGTTGCAATGGCGTGCATGCTAAGGGCTAATATGAGAACCCTTCGGGGTCAAATACGCCGTGTTACTTCCGGGTCGTGAAAAACTTGGTATCAGAGCATAAACTTTTGGGATAATTTTTTTTTTTGGATTGATGTCTCATTAACCACGTCTAGTAGTTTCTTGTTCATGAGCGTGAAGCGCGCCACACTTATGAATAATAGGCTATGACATGCTTAGGAATTCTCACTTTTTTTATGATTCATTAGTCGTGCCTTAAGAGTCTTAACTCTATAAAGTCATTTTCTTCTAATGTTTTTCTTGTGCTTATAGGATTTGAATACTTGAAGGACAGCCGCAAGAAGAGTTGAAGAGGAGATTGTGAATGAGGGAGTTCCTCCCAAAGGCAATCAAGTTCCTCCAATTGAGCAAGTTTCTCAAGGTGAACAAGTCCTGGTGAATCCTCCGGTTTTGGAAGATGGTGATATAAGGGTGGCTTTGCTAGCTATGACTCAAGCTCAAGTTGCGACTACACAAGCCTAAGCTATGACAACTCATGTTAATAGGGAAGGTTGGGCTCGTGTGAACCCAAATGCAACTACCATGGCTTCAAGGTTGAGGGACTTGTCTATGATGAATACCCCCGAGTTCCTTGGTTCCAAGGTGGAAGAAGACCCCCAATGGTTTATTGATGAAATTTGCAAGATACATAGTGTTATGGGAGTGTCTTCGGAAGAAAGGGCGGAGTAAGCTTCCTACCAACTCAAGGATGTGGCTCAAATTTGGTATGAATAATGGAAGGAAGAGAGGCCAAGAGGTGCGTCTCCCATTAATTGGAAGGTTTTCAAGGAAGCTTTTCTTGATAGGTTTTTGCCCTTAGTGTTGAGGGAGCAAAAGATGGTTGAATTCACGAATCTCCAGCAAGGGAGTATGAGCGTGAAGGAGTATTCTCTCAAGTTCACCCAACTATCCAAGTATGCCCTGATGATGGTTGCTAACCCTAGGGCTAGAATGAATAAGTTTGTAACAGGGGTGTCTAGTATGGTTGAACAAGAGTGTCGTGTGGAAATTCTCCACAAAGACATGGACATCTCTTCATGATATTTTCCCAACAACCTAAGGAGACTAAACTCAAGAAGATGAATAGGGAAGTGAAGAGGCCAAGGGCCGATGAGGGAAATTCTTCTAAGGGTAAGTTGGGAATTCAAGACAAACTAAGGTTCAAGAAGAGGCTTTCTAACCAAGACTCTCCAAATGCTCCAAGGTTCAAGAGGGAAAATATGTCTAACACTAAGACTCAAGGAGGTAATAATGGAGGATCTTCTATGACTAGACCTACTTGTGCCAAATATGGCAAGAGGAATGAGGGTAAGTGTCTTGTTGGCACGGATTGTTGTTACCATTGTGGGAAAAGTGGTCATCTCAAGCAAGTGGTTCTAATGCGGATGCTCCCAAGAAGAATCGCTTCTATGATCTCCAATCTAGGAGTGATCAAGAGACTTCACCCGATGTGGTAACGGGTATGTTGCAACTCTTCTCTATTAATGTTTATGCATTGTTAGACCTCGGTGCCACCGGGTGTTTTGTTACACCTTTGGTGGCTATGAAATTTGAAATACTCCCCGATGTTTTAGATGAACCTTTTTCGGCGTCTACACCGGTTGGTGACTCGGTTATAGCTAAAAGAATGTATAGGAGGTGTCCAATCTCCTTGTCTCATAGAGTAACTTTAGTTGATTTGGTTGAATTAGACATGCTTGATTTTGATGTAATATTAGACATGGATTGGTTGCATTCTTGTTTTGCTTCCATTGATTGTAGAACTCGGGTAGTAAAGTTTCAATTTCCGAATGATCCCATTTTAGAGTGGAAAGGAGGGGATTCTATTCCTAGGGGTAAATTCATTTCATATCTAAAAGCTAGGAAAATGATTTCAAAGGGGTGCATGTATCACATTGTTAGGGTTATGGATGTTGAATCTAAAGTTCCTCTTTTAGAGTCGGTCCTCGTGGTGAGGGAGTTTCCAGAAATATTTCCTGATGACTTGCCTGGCATTCCTCCCGAATGGGAAATAGACCTCGGCATTCATCTTTTGCCGGATACACAACCCATATCTATCCCTCCTAATAAAATGGCTTTGGCCGAATTGAAAGAGATGAAGGCTCAACTCAAGGACTTGTTAGACAAGGGCTTTATTAAACCAAGCATATCTCCATGGGAAGCTCCGGTGTTGATTTTGAAGAAGAAAGATGGGTCCCTTAGAATGTGTATTGATTATCATCAATTTAACAAGGTCACTATAAAGAATAAGTATCCACTTCCTAGAATTGATGATTTATTTGACCAACTCCAAGGGGCTAACTTTTTCTCCAAAATAGACCTTCGTTCAGGATATCACCAACTTAGGGTGAGAGGGGTTGACATTCCTAAAACAACTTTCCAAACTAGGTATGGGCACTATGAGTTCCTTGTGATGTCATTTGGTCTAACAAATGCGCCGGTGGCTTTTATGGATCTTATGAATAGGTTTTTTCAGAATTTTCTCGACATGTTCATCATTATGTTTATAGATGATATCTTGATCTACTCTAAGAGTGAGAGTGACCATATGAACCACTTGAGAGTGGTGTTGCAAGTCCTCAAGAATAATCAATTGTATGCTAAGTTTAGCAAATGTGAGTTTTGGCTTAAGTCGGTCATTTTCCTTGGGCACATTGTGTGGGGTATGGGTATTGAGATGGATTCGAAGAAAATGGAGGCGGTCAAAGTTTGGCCTAGGCCTCTAACTCCTGCCAACGTTAGAAGCTTTTTAGGGTTGGCGGTTACTATAGAATATTTGTTGAGGGCTTTTCCTCAATTGCATCTCCATTGACGGCCTTAACCCAAAAGAAGGCCAAATTTGTGTGGTCAGAGGCTTGTGAGAAGAGCTTTCAAGAGTTAAAAGATAAACTCACTTCCGCTCTAGTGTTGACCTTACCGGAGGGTACCGATGGGTTTGTGGTTTATTGTGACGCTTCTCGAGTGGGGTTAGGTTGTGTCATCATGCAATATGGTAAAGTAATTGCTTATGTATCAAGGCAACTCAAGATACATGAGAAGAACTATCCGACTCATGATCTTGAACTTGCCGCGGTGGTATTTTCTTAGAAAATTTACAGATACTATGTATATGGGGTTCATGTAAATGTATTCACTGACCACAAGAGTCTTCAATATGTTTTTAGCCAAAAATAATTGAACCTCTGACAACGAAGGTGGTTGGAATTGTTGAAAGATTACGACATGAGTGTCCTTTACCATCCCGGCAAAGCTAATGTAGTGGCGGATGCTCTTAGTCGATTCTCTATGGGTAGTGTGAGTCATGTTGAAGATGATAAGAAGGAGTTTGTCTGGGATGTGCATAGGTTGGCCCGGTTAGGTGTCTGACTAATGGCTTCCTCTAAGGGTGGATGTGAGGTCCATCATAGTTTTGAATCATCGGTTATGGTTGATGTAAATACCATGCAAAGCTTAGATCCTATATTGATGGAGTTGAAAGAATTAGTTCTCAACAAGTCGGTAGAGGATTTCTCCCAAGGAGGGGATGGTGTGCTTAGGTACCAAGGTAGATTATGTGTTCCTGATGTTGATGGCTTGAGAGAGTAACTTTTGCAAGAAGCTCATGGTTTGCGATATTCTATTCATCCGGGAGCTACCAAGATGTACCGTGATTTACGGGAGGTCTATTGGTGGAATGGTATGAAAAGGGATATAGCGAGTTTTGTAGCCAAATGTCCAAATTGTCAACAAGTCAAGGCTGAACACCAAAAGCCGGGAGACTTATTGTAAAATATTGAAGTTCCCACTTGGAAGTGGGAGGATGTGAATATGGATTTTGTTGTTAGTCTGCCTCGTACTAGGAGGCAACATGATACTATTTGGATTATTATTGATAGAATGAAAAAATCAGCCCATTTTCTTCCTGTCAAGGTTTCTTATTCGTCGGAAGACTATGCTAAGTTGTACATCAATGAAGTAGTGAATCTTCATGGGGTTCCTTTGTCGATTATTTCAGATAGGGGTACTGAATTTACTTCACATTTTTTGAGTGCATTCCAAAAAGGTCTTGGTACCAATGTTAAGCTTACTACCTCCTTTCACCCTCAAATGGATGGTCAAGCTGAAAGGACCATTCAAACCCTAGAAGATAAGTTGAAAGCTTGTGTCATTGATTTCAAGGGTAATTAGGATGATCACCTACCGTTGATTGAGTTTGCCTACAATAATAGTTACCACTCAAGCATTGCCATGGCTCCGTTTGAAGCATTATATGGTAGGAGATGTATATCTCCGATGGGTTGGGTTGAAGTAGGTGAATTTGCTCTCCTTGGTCTTGAACTGGTTTATGAGGTTATTGAAAAAGTTCGACTAATTAGAGAACGGTTGAAGACGGCTCAAAGACGGCAGAAGTCTTATGCCGATAATAGAAAAAGAAAGTTAGAATTTGAGATTGGTGATTGGGTCTATCTAAAGATCTCACCCATGAAGGGTGTGATGAGGTTCGGTAAGAAGGGGAAACTTAGTCCCCGGTATGTGGGCCCTTATAAAATCTTGAAGCGAATTGGGTTGGTTGCATATGAGCTCGACCTACCTAGTGACTTGGCTCCGGTTCACCTGGTGTTCCATGTCCCTGTGTTGAAGAAATGCATAAGTGATCCGGTATCTATCCTTTCTTTAGAGGGATTAGGTGTTGATGAAAATCTCTCCTATGAATAGGTTCCGTTGAAAATACTTGACCGACAAGTCAAGAGGTTGAGGAATAAGGAAGTAGCCTCCGTTAAGCTTTGTTGGAGGAATCATTTAGTTGAGGGTGCTACATGGGAGGCCGGGGCCAATATAAGGTGCCACTATCCTCATCTTTTTCCATGTACTTCTATTCAAACATGAGGCAAAACAATTCCTCTTGATTGATGCATTTTGGGGGTTATGTGTATGATATGAGTTTTTGCATGATTTCACTTATGTTTGCATAACTATAAGAGTTCATGTCTATTTGAGGAGTTTTTATGACCTATAAGTTCCTCATGTGAATTGCATTATATATGATGTGTGTGTATTTTGACTTCATGAGGTAGTTGTTGGCCATGCTTATGTTCCATCTTGGTGAAATGGCATGTTGAACTTGTTTTAAGATGGATATGGTAGTTCCTCCTATGTTTATATGATATGATGGGGTTTTTGCATATTGGGTTGGTAGAAGTAGTTTCCTACTTCCTTATTTTGCATTTGACAATGTTTTGGAGATGAAGTTTTCCTCCTCTTGTATGATGTTTACGGTGAGTGGTGTATTTTGAATTGTGCTCTATATTGATGTTACTTGCTGTTGGGCTGCTAGTCTTGAGTCTCTAAACTTAATTTTGTGTTTAGGTTATCATTCGGGAATGAATGTTCCCAAGGAGGGGATAATGTAACACCCTAGAAAATCTAACGACCTAAGCTAGAGCCAAATAGGGAGTCTAGTAGCTTGAAGAGGCTTAAATAAGTGATCTAAGACCTAATCTAATGTAACTAACTTAGAAGTAAAGTGTTAGTGCATAAGCGTCAAGAAACGACTATAACGTCCAGAAACTAGTGAATTGAACTAGTGTATTTTAGGGTCTTGAAGTGAGGTTTCCGAGTGTCGTATAAGGACTAAAACTTATAAAAATGATTCTCCTAATTAGAAATACATGTTTAGGAGTTAAACGTCTGGGTATGAACCCCCAAGGACCACCCAAGGGGTCCTTAAGGACCCCAACATTTGCCCAAAAGCTGTCAAGACAGCTTGGTTCACGAGACCAAACAACGGCCCGTAGACTGGTTCACTGACCATGAGTCCAGGGCATCGGTTGGGACTTAGGCTGGGGAAGCTTGGCTTCCTATTTTGAATCTCTGACCCATTCCACGGAAGCACAGGATGAGGCGTCGACCCATCCACGGTCTGTGGATGGGAATCCGTAGGTCCCTGCGAGTTTTCAACTTTTTTATTTTTAGTTGGAACTTAGAGGTTAGTTTAGTAATTAGTTTAGGGGTTAGAAAGGGTGATTAGGGGACTAATTAACTTCCTATAAATACCTAATAAGACCCTACACAAATCCTCTCAAGAACACCATTGAAGACCAAGACCAAATTCGAGATAGGGCTCCAAGATCATCACTTTATTCATCAATTCTTCAAGGAATTTAACTAAGGTATGGAAGCTTTTCATCCTTGGGAACTTTTCCCCAAGGAGTCCTCTCAAATTGGATTTCTAAACACCCCAACTTCTAGGTTTTCATTCAAGAACATGGGTCACTTTCTAAAACGTTTCAATGGTTCTAATATGATTATTTATCGTTGTATTTTGTGATTTGTGGATGAATTCATGGAATTTTTATGGTTTTTGAACAATTCCCCACAAGGCCCATGTTTCCCTCTTCTTCCTTAATTCTAAACCCTACTATATGTTGATGGATGAATAGAGGCAGATAAATTAACATATTTATATTGAATTGGATATTCTATCATGATGTTACCCTATATAATGTTCTAAATTCAAGAATTAGGGTTGTGTGTTGATATTATCCTTTAAGGCCATGATTGAAGAAATTCTAGGTGATAAATATTCAATGTATGAATTATTGATCCACTGATGGTGGAGGTGTTTACTTGATATATGAATTGTTGTAGTGTTGAGACATGATCCCTTTTTCCTATAACCCAAGATGTGATTCAAGTACATTATGACATGAACATGATTGTAAGCTATGGTTAGGGTAAGCTTGTTGTGTTGCTTCAATGATAATTCTCATGAACACATTATAAACATGACATGAATGGTTTACTTACAATCATGATGATTCTAAGGTTGAAAGGTTATACTCACTAAAATAATCCATGAGCTACCATGACACAAGATGTATTGAGTGCTATTCATTCTTCAATATACATGAATGAAAATCAAGGATTAATCATGACTATCAAGAGGGAATTAGGCTTAGCACCGAGTGGATAGTATGAGATGGAAACCCGTTGGTGTCAGAGTCCGGGTTCTTCTAAAAGCAATCTCCCTATCCCCATAATTACGTGCCCCCGTAGGTCTTAGCTTAGTGGATCCACCTAGATGCTAAACATGTTTGTTCTACCTTAGGCAAGTAGAACCCCTTTTTTGGTATGGGTTCATGACACTGGATTCCATGTAGCTCATATGGTCTATGTCGGTTACGGTCCTATTTCCCTACATGACAAGAACAAGTATAACGACATGGCAAGTATAATAACATGACAAGAACAAGACTATGAACATGAACCATAAACTATGAACATGTTATGAACTACAATTGTGAATTATTTAAGGGTTTGCTTGGTATGTGTGCGGGTATGGGACTTCATATGTACATTGCACAAGTGGAATTATGAAGGGGTTATAGGAGTGGTGTCTTATGATATGAACCTATGTGAATTCTTATATGTATGACATGACTTATGATTATGTATGAGATTACTTATGAACATGAATATCTCTTTATCTTATGGCATGGATTGACTATGTATTTCCTTGAATGTGCATTATGACGTTTGAACTTGAAATGTAATGGTTTTCACTAAATGTGTTTTTATGCATGTTTTGAATTATTTTATGCATGGTTTCCATACTTAGTGCATTTGATTGTACTAACCTATATTTCTCTTACTTTTCTACTGAGTGTAGGTTTTGGAAAGTAAGTTCTTGTTGGGAAGAACTGAAGGCTTGGATTTGATTTCCTCCAAGGCTTGGTATGTCCTCAAAAATCGAGGGCACAATATTGAAGCTGCTTATGTTTTTCATTTGTAATAATCTAGTAGACATTATAAGTACTTCCTTTTGAGACTATTTGTTTTGTAAGGGCTAAGTTCCCTAATTTGGATATCCTTATTGTACTTAGATGGTAAATGAGACAAGGTCTAGTTACCTATTTTACTTCTATGGAAAGGACTTGACGTTGATTGTGGAAAATTTTAATTCTTCCATTATTTTGATGTCTTGTGAAATGACATACATTTTAAGGGCCAGTATGAGACCGCTTCGGGGTCGAATACGCCATGTTACTTCCGGGGTGTAGACCCGGGTCGTGACATTAATAACCAAGACAATCTGATGTTAAAATATTGCTGGCACTACTATTCTACCCTAAGCTGAGGAGCTAGTTGATATTCACTAGAAGTAAGCCTTGCTCTTTATTTTTACTCCGGATTTAGCTCAAAATTTAACTATCGAGGTATTTACTTTACTTAATGAAATTAGGAAGAAGCTTTCTATCATTGTGTTGAAACTATTCGAGTTAGAGTATTTTTTAACGAGACAAGTGGAAAATTTGGAGAATTCTCATTTTGTTTTTGTGGGTTCTTTGAGATTAGTTTTTTCTGGAAGAATGCATTCTAAACTCTAACTTCTTTGTTTATTTGCTGGAGAAATATATTGTAGACTTTATATTCTTCATTGTGTTTATTTTCTAGAAGAATTGTTGTACAATGATTGTCTTATGCACTGTGTTTTTTAAATAAATATTTTCAATTTGCTTAAGTCAAATTTAGTTTCTTTCTATGTGTTTTGTGTTTTGTTATTTGTATGCTTGTACTACTAGTTCCTTATTTATAAAAGGAAGTATAGTTTATATTCTAAAGTAAGATGGCTGGACTTAGAATTCTTTAGCATCTTGATTGGAATAAGAATGTTTCAGTAACTTGATTGGGAAAATAATGCTTTATTATTCAGTAAGCTTTTTTTCAGCTATCCTAATGAGAAATTTCAGAAACTGATTTTGTTAGTTCGATATGTATATTTTGACTAAATTTAATGAATATGAATTAGAGTACTTTTTGGTCAATCAACTAGTTCTTTTTAGTAACATTTTTGCTTGTTTAAGCAATAATAGGAACATGAATAATCTAGAGTGTGGTTGGATGTATGAAAGGTTGGATGGTCGAGGGTCTATAAACTCTAGTTTTATAACAGGTGTGGATGAATTTATCCAATTTGCATGTTCACAACAGAATCGCTTGTGTAGTGACAGTTAGATGTCCATGTAAAAAATGTCACAACTTTAGATTCATGAATGTTGAAATCGTTAAACATCACCTTTATAAGACTGAATTTGTTCATAACTATTTTGTTTGGAAGTATCAAGGGAAAAAGATGTGATCAATGAGATTTCTTCGAGTCAATATTTGCATGGTAGTGCTCAACCTGAATTCACATATGATAATCCATACCGACAGATGGTTTTAGATGCTTCGTATCCCAACTTTTCCCGAGGTTCAAGTTTGCAATATTCTACCAATATTGAACCTCAGTCAACTCATCCTTGTGAACCTTTCATGGAGGAAGATCCTAATGCCGACTCTAAAAAATTATATGATTTTCTACAAGCAGCTGATAAAAAATTGTATCCCAGTTCTTCTCTCTCTCAACTTGCGCGTGTCTCTAGGATGTTAAATATTAAAATGGAGAACAATATATCACAAAGTGGTTATAATCAAATGATGCAATTGTTGAAAGAGGCTTTACCTGAAGATAACACGTTTCTTGATAGCTATTATCCGACCAAGAAGCTAGTGCGTAGCTTGGGTTTGCCAGTTGAAAAAATTGATTGTTGTGAATCAGGATGTATGTTATATTGGGGTAATGATGAACACCTTACACATGTACATTCGGTGGCCATGAGAGATACAAGTGTCGTGTCAGCTCTCGTAAAAGGAAATTGGTCCCATATAAGAAAATGTATTATTTCCTTTGATTCCTAGATTGCAAAGATTATATGCATCCCCTGCTCTTGCTGCTGACATGAGATGTCATCAAGAGCATACAAAAGCGGATGGTGTAATGTGTCATCCATCAGACTCCGAGGCTTGGAAGCATTTCAATGAAACTAATCATTTTTTTGCTGCGGAACCAAGAAATGTAAGATTGGGGTTATGTGGTGATGGTTTCCAACCATTTAGTCAGTCTAGGAGTAATTACTCTTCATGGCTAGTGTCGTCACTCCTTACAATTTACCTTCAGGAATGTGTATGAAAGAGGCTTATATGTTCTTAACAGTTATTATTACAGGGCCAAACAATCCCAAACATAAAATTGATGTTTATCTGCTGCCTCTGATAAAAGAATTGAGTATGTTATGGTACACAGGTGTGGAAGCATTTGAAATGTCAAAAAAACAAAACTTTCAACTAAGGGAAACTTTAATGTGGACAGTCAATGATTTTCCAACATATTCTATGTTATCGGGATGGAGTACTTCGGGTAAGTTAGCATATCCCTAATGTATGGAGGAAACACAATCCTTTAGATTGAAACATGGTAGAAAAACATCATGGCTTAATTGTCATAGGATCTTTCTCGACCAAAATCACTCATTTAGGAGAGATCGTAAGAAATTTCTTAAAGGTAAGACTGTATAAAGATCATCACCACCCTATAGAACAGGAGCAGAATTATTGAACAAAATTTGTGACTTGGGCATTAGAAAAGTGTCACACCCCAAACTAGGGGGCGTAACTAGCTCCTAATGCCAAAACTCAGGCCCGAGCCAACCCTGCTGAACCATTTGTTACTAGCGCATGGAAGCCACACACACAATCAAGAAAACAAACAAGTATATCTCGGCTTAAAACTAAGCCCTCAGCCGGCAAGGCCCCTGTCAACTGATCTATAAAAGAAACAACTACCCCCAAGAGATCATATAAATAAATAGCCAACTAGCACAGAAGTCCTGATTGGGCCGTCTAGGCCACCATGATATCTATACCAAAATTTAAAGCAGGTATATAACAATACAATACATCAAACAACTCACAAGCTTCAGCAAATCAACAACATAGGCCAATATGGCCATAACGTAGCTATACACCCCACACACTAGTCTGCAAGCCTCTAAGAGTAATAAAGATTAGCGGGACAGGGCCCCAGCCTACCCATAAAGATATATACAATAAACGGTAACAAACCTCCCAACTCTGGCAGCTCCGGAGGAAAGGGCTAGCCAATCTGGTAAAAGTCAATCCTACTGCTGAGGAGGTCTACTCGGTCGTCTGTCAGGACCTGCATGCATGAATGCAGCTCTCCCAGGCAATGGGGTGTCAGTACAAAATAATGTACAGAGTATGAAAGGCAACAGATTATGAGGAGGTATCCTGATATACTTGAATAATCTGATAAATAAATCAAGGATAAGATAAGTGTACTGACCTGCTCCTAAATCTAACTTATCAAAATTAATTAAACAACAACCTAACCAAGCCCCCATAAGCCTGGTAGGTACAAACAGCATACAAGACCACCTACTCAGGCCCCCATAAGCCCGGAAGGTGCCAATCATCCTATATATCCCTATCGGTAGTCCCCTAGCCTCGTAGGCAGTTACATAGCCCTCTTAGGAATTAATATAACCCCGTAGGCATCACATGGCTCTCTTAGGCATCAACATAACTTATACACAACTCATAGCAATCTTAGGCAACAACATGGTCTTCTAGGAAGAACATAGCCTTCTTAGGTGTCAATATAGCCCTGTAGGCAACTCATAGCCCTTCTACGCATCAATATAGCCCCGTAGGCAACTCATAGCCCTTTTAGGCATCCATATAGCCCTGTAGGCAGAACATAGCCCTTATAGACATATATCACATTCCTGCAGCTAACCACAATAGCCCCAAGGGCAACGATAACAATCCAACAGCTAAAAGTGAGCAATTTAGTTATAAGCAACCTATACAAATAACCTCTAAGTCGTGTCCAACATAGGGATGCTACTACTGAATAAGAATCCCGATAAGAGAGGATTATATCCACTCGAGCAGCCAACAATCAACAATAATGGCTACAAGTATAAAAACGATAACAACTCTATTACATTGCTCCTAAGCTTTAAGGCAACATGCCGTAAGAATAGAATAGCCTTAACATACCTTTTTCGCTGAATTCACGTGGCCTAATGACTTTTACTCATAACCCCATCGATATTACAACAAGGTAGGATCATAATCAACACACAAAAATAAAAGATACCACGACAATACGATAAAATATATGTATTTCCGTCACAAATTGCTATTTGCTGCTTATAAAGGCTATAGTCGAGGAAAGAAGGGTCTTACGTCGATCTTAGGTTTGTAATACGCCTTAAAACCTTCAAATATATTCAAACCCTTGCTGCCCCAACACTAAAGTGTGATATGCTACGCAACCGATAAAATAAATTATACCACGATGATGAGCCCAACGTGTAGAACAACTTTCGTCAAGGACTTAAGTCGAGAAAATATATAATTCACTTGATCCTAGAAATGGATTTCTCTAATTTCTCTAGTTTTTAGCTTAAAAATGAAGAAAAAGGTCGAAGAAGAAGATATCTATAACATTCCACCGACCTAGGGCCCCACCTCACGTGCCTGCTTGCGCAGTCACACAAAAACGCAAATATCTCTCTATTATGAAGTCGTATGAATGAATGGTTTGATGCGTTGGAAACTAGACTCGTAGACCTTCGATTCGATAGGTCGTGGGGATCATAACTCTTAATATATTGGGCGAAAACGTTCGAGACATTTGACCCAAATTTAAGACAAATCTTTAAAAAGGAATTTACGGTAACTTTCGCCAACTTTTATTTTTCCACTTACCTAACTTCAAAACTTGAGATACAACCCTTGAACACTTAAAATATGACATACCACATCATTCTTAATTTATTACTCACCCTCATTGTCTTTCCACGAATGTACGAATTAATTTAGACGTTTAGAAAAGTCGGGGTGTTACATCCTTCCCCTCTTAGAAACATTCATCCTCGAATGAAAAACCTGAGTCATACGGTTATGTCCTTAGGAGTTGCCAAAGTTTAGACAAAGTATCCTTTGTGAATGTGACTATCCAGAACCTGTAACGCATAAATTTTTAACGTAAGTGTCTCACAGGACGATATAAATAGCTAAGCACTATAGCTCCGCAATAACAGTGCGAGCAAAAATACAACAACGACAACAATAATATAAGCAATAATATAAAAATTTTAATAGGTATCTTACCCCACTGCACCAATATAACCTAATATGCCATCACCTTGGGGTATGAAACAAGTGAAGATATTTGGACCTCATGTCATCCTCAGCTTCCCAGGTCACTTCTTTTCTATTCCTGTTTCCCCCCAATACTTTAACCAAAGCCACCTCTTTGGTCCTCAATTTACAGACATGTCGATCAAATATGGCAACTGGAGTTTCCTCGTAGGAAAACTCCTTTGTGATATGAACATCCTCAACCGGGACAACCCGAGAAGGGTCTCCTACGCACTTCCGTAGCATTGATACATGGAAAACTGGATGAACAAATTCTAACCTCGAAGGAAATTCTAAATCATAAGCCACCCGTCCTACCCTCCGAAGGATCCAGTATGGCCCAATGAATCTTGGACTAAGCTTTCCCTTTTTGCCAAATCTCATAACACCCTTCATAGGCGAGACTTTCAAAAATACCCTGTCATCGACACAAAACTCTAAGTCCCTTCGTCGCACATCTGAGTATGACTTCTGTCGACTTTGAGCTATTAGCAACCTCTCCCGTATGAGCTTGACCTGCTTCATTGTCTGCTGTACTAAGTCGGGTCCAATCAGCCCTAACTCACCTACCTCGAACCATCCAATGGGGGATCTATATTTTCTCCCATACAAAGCCTCATAAGGTGCAATCCCGATGCTCGAATAATAACTATTATTGTATGCGAACTCTATAAGAGGTAAGTGGTCATCCCAACTCCCCTTGAAATCTAGCGCACACGCTCGAAGCATATCCTCGAGTGTCAAAATTGTGCGCTCAGCCTGGCCATCTGTCTGAAGGTGAAAGGCTGTAGTAAGATTAACCTGTGTCCCCAGTCCTTTCTGGAAGGACTTCCATAAATTGGTGGTGAATTGTTCTCCTCTATCAGAGATAATAGATACTGTGACACCGTGCAACCAAACAATCTCCCTAATATAGAGCCCTGCATAGTCTTTGGCAGTAAAAGTAGCCCTGACTGATAAGAAGTGGGCTGATTTTGGTTGCTTCTTTCTTCATGCTCCGACTTTGTTATCATTTCACTGCTCAGCGTTGCATTTGAATCGAATTTAAGTCTCCATTTTTGTTAGATTATAGTCGGAAAATGCCTACCATTTGCAGTTTTAAATATGAACTTCATAGCTTGTTTTCCTTATCTTTGTCTTGTTTTGGTTTGCATGAGGATTGTGTTAGTTCTCTTCAAATTTGTTTCATCCATTCAAAAAGGTGTCTCCGACTGTGTTGGTCCTCCAAAAATAGGGCATTTTTAGAGGATCAAACACTGAGTATGATGAAATTTTCAAGAGTCCAAGCAACACAACTTAAAAGTAGGTAAACCCGGGGTGTGTGCTACTGTCATGAACAGAGAAAATATATAACAAGGTGAAATGACGGTGTTCCATAACTGAGATAAAGCTATGGCATGCCAAATAAGTCTTAATGCTCTTCTGTGAATTTGGAGCGTCCAACATCATTCTTAGCCTAATTTAGAACTGAGGAATATTATGGTGCTATTTCAACTCCTGGCACCTCATAATTGCCCATTCTCTTTTTTATATTTTATATTTTATAAATAAGTCAGTAGAAAACAAATTACCAGAACACTCCCACATTGCATCTGATATTGTTTCTTCCACCAAAACATGCCACATCTAAAAATATCTCTCTTCTTCAAGTGTTAACCTAGTCCATCATTAAATGTCTGTTATTTGATTTTTTTACATTTCACAAAAATCATTGGAGCATTAAGAGTTTTACATGCTAATCAAGGTTATCCGTGTTTTCCAAATCCCACAATGTCGTTTTTCTCATAAGAAAATAATACAAAGTTTAACCACATAATCAGGAAGAGTAATAGTAATTGAGAGCCATGCCAACTATGAGAAGAGGGTGCAGTTTCAAATTTCAAATAGGTTGTCATCTTCCCTTATGGTTTTTTTTATGAGAAGTCATCTTCCCTGTTGGAATATGGAAAGCAGAGAAGTTCCAGAGAGTCTTCAATGAGTATGGCTGAGAAATTGTTACTCCCTCTTCTGTGATTTTTGCAATCTGCAAGTCCGAGAAACGTCAGAATAAAATCACACAACGTTGTGATTTTATATAACTCACACAAGGATAGATAAGTCACACAAGGATAGATAAAATCACACAGGATAGATAAGTCACAAAAGGATAGATAAGTCACATAGAAAGGATACATTGTGTGTAACGTTGTTTTAGACAAGTTTCAAACTTGGTTAAGTTTGCCAAAAATTATAGCACATTTAATTAAGCTAAAAGGTTATGAATGTTTCTGCCTTTTCCTTCCATTATAATTTTATTCCTAATCTTTAATGTTTTCTCTTTATCTCAATTTAATACAGGAAAAATATGAAGAAATATTACAGGAAAAAACAACCTCTCAATATGATATTGATCAATGTAAAGCATACTATCAAGATGCCGTGGGATAAAAGAAGAAAAGAATATACGGTCTTGGATCTGAATAAAAAACTTACAACGGGCAAAATCATTGTGCCTCATCGTCTGTTGCACCTTCAATTTCTCAATCAACATCGACAAGAAATATGGATGTGTTTGTGAAGGAAATGATTCATGCCCTTACTAATCATTTTCTTCTAGTTATTATGGAGAAGGTACAACAAGTGGTTACTCCCATTGACAATCTATCACTTGTGACACCCATGGTACCTCCTCCTTCTACTACTAATGAGGACAAGGTTGATCCCTTAGTTTCAAGTGATGAGGGTATCCCTTAATTAGTCTCATATAGCTTTAATTTTTTGATGTTGTCTGTGTTTTTGAAAATTACAAATTGTGCGATAACAAAAGTTGATGAATATAGGTTCTCTTAAGAATAGTTAACAAATTTCTTTTGATGTTTTGCACAAAAAGTATGTGATTTGGATTTTACTATATACAAATTTTGAACCCTCTAAATATTATTTTATATGAATGTTTGTTATTTTAGAGGTATTTAGTAATTGTTATTTAATTTATTTCAGCAATGTATATTTAAAATAAATAAATGAAAATATTTGACAAGAAAAAATTTAGCAACATATTTAATGACGATTTGGTCGCTTCTATAAAAAAATATTGGCGATGGATTAGCAACGAATCATTTTAGTGGAAAATATACTGGTTCAAATAACAGAATAATTTTGTGACGGATTAGTGACAGAAATTCCGTCACGAATTTATTTGAAATGACGAAATTAATTATGAAATTAGCAACGAACTATATAAGTATAACGACGAATTAGTCCGTCACTAACAAGTAGCGACGGATATCATCCTTCGCTAAATGCTATTTTTTTTAATGAATGTTGATTGCAAAATAAGGGCAAGCCTATGGGTGAAGTCATGCATGTGTTCATTTTTGTGAGTGTGAGAGTTGTATGTGATTCCGGGATTTTACATTATTGAGAAATTTTGTGTAAATGTGGAATCATTTTTTGTGTGAGGGCATTTGAGTACCTTTGTTGAGCTTGAACTTGCATTTGAAGCAACTATTGTGAACTTGAGAATCTCTGATAATGTTGAGTCACAATTTGAATCTTTGAGTGCACAATTGATCATTCTACGAGTCATTTCAACCTTGTTGTGTGCATTTATATTGAGTTTTATGCAACACTATTCGTAGGCATCCTTATTGAACTGCTGCTCTTAAGTTTTACTTGAGTACAAGCAAAAGATTAAGTTGGGGGTGTTGATGAGTCAGAGATTTAGACTTATTTAGGGCTTTGTTTTGATAGTATAAGTATCCTCAAATGCCTATTTTATGCTCTAAACTGATGTTAAAGTGTTGATTTGGAGCTATGAAGGCTAAGGAGCAAGGCAAGGACATGACTGGATGAATAGGAAATAAAGAGCTAAAAAAGTGGAGAATAGCAATCCTGGTTATCGCCAAGACCACTCGGCAAATTGCCGAGTGGCTCTCCGGACCGCCTAAAGTTCTAGCATGCCAACCCTGAGGGAAAAAACCAAGTCGGTGACAAAACTGGACAGTTGGTGAATCACCGATCGGTTCTGCGATGAAAAAATGGATCGCCCAATGTTACAGGACTAGAGGATGTTGAGAACCAATGCAAATTGGCGATGGAAGAGAGCAAAGGGCCGATCGAGGAACCACTCAACGATCATGACTTACCTCGCCTAATGTCTTTACAGGCAAAATTTTGGGCAACTATAAATTGAATTTTGAATTGAGAATTCAAGATCGGAAAAAAAGCTTGTTATCATTTAGAAAATTTTCTTCTGAGTTATAGAGTTCCATTGTAGACTTTGAATCTTTTTGGGGAGCATAAACTTGAAGATTTGCAAGTGGGTTTTTGAATTTAATTTTTGGAAAACATTGTAAAGGCTTGGAGACTATTACCCAGATGATGGATAATCTAGTTGGTAATTGTTTTTATCTTTTTATAATGTTAGGCTAAAACTTCAATTTTTGGGGTGTGATTATGGGTCGAATTAGCTTGTGTGTATTGATTATTACTAATTTATATGCTATATTGAAGTGGGTTTAATCATTAGTTTTGTTTTAATCTATGAATTATAGTTGCAAATGCAATTCTAACTTTGAGTTCTTAGCTTGCTTGAGAGAGAGGTTTCTGAACCAAAGATTTTGATTTAGAGTTTGTAGGTGTTGGGTGGATGTGGGTTCAGCTCGAAAGAGTGAATACTAAACCACACCCTACCCTTCTTTCTCGAGAGAGAGGATGTATTAAGGTCGTGGGATGTTCTTATTTGTTAAGCTTGTTGATATTCGAGAGAAATCACTTGAATCGAAGTAGTTGTTCGAGAGAAAGCTATTTCAATCATAGTCTAGCCTACCCACTCATATTTAGCTATTTATTAGTAGTTTCAATTACCCATACAATGAAATTTGCCTATAATCTATCACATCCCGAGAAATTCCCTTTTACATTGTTATTTTCTCTTGTTTGACTGTGTTATAGTTGATAATTGCAAACAAAAATTGTCACGACCCAAGGGTACCCCCTTGACGTAAGTACCCCAAAAGGTCCCATGTAAGACACTTAGCATATCATAACATAAGCATCAAACAATATAGAGTAAAAACACATTCCAAGTCCAAAATTTTCATAAAGGCAAGCGGAAGTCTAGACTTATCTCAATTAGCCATCTATTACAATACTTGAATCACATAGGGTCACAGTCCATAGAACATAATCCGAAAGTAATACAAGAATGAAACTACTAAATGAAGATATCTATCCTCGAATCATGAGGACTCACCAACAAAAAGGAGAAATGAGTAATTCCAAGCTCTAGCCACAATGAGGACCACCTTGAGAATCGGACCCTACACTTGGGGAAAAATGTAGAAAAATATGGGTTAGGACAAAAAATGAACTAAGTATTATAGACATATATAAAATTATGAAAACACGCTAAAAGGGACATTATAGTAGAATGCATGCCATTTGCTAAGTTAAAGCACCATTTTGAAGATAATGGAAAAACATAAAGCATAAGCATAATCAACTTATATATCATCATATCATAGGAGGAACATATCATACTTACCCTCAAAGCATACTTGTGCAATGTTTGAATAAAATCCCATAATCCCACCCATACTAAGTAAAACTTCTTGAGTAACTATAGCTCATCATTGATACTCTTGTTCAAACTATTATCATAATGGGGAATAAGCCTTGACCGACATAGACCATGTGAGCTTACCATGGAATCCGGTGTCTACCCTACACTGAAAAGGGGTTGTCCAACTTGCCTATGGTACTCTTAGCTTAGGTGGATCAACTAGATAAATATCTATGAGGGCACATAGTTTATGTGATAAGGATATTGCTTCTAGAAACATAGACTCAACTAAGGTAGAAGGTTTCCGTCTCATGAGATACATACTTTGGGACCCGGACTCAACTAAGGTAGAAGGAACCCATTTGGAAAGGAAGACTCTACTAGTGTAAAAGCTTCCAACTCATATTCATATCCTCTCAGTGCTAAGAATTAATTCCCACGAATTACATATTAATTCTTGACTTAAGTTCATATTCATGGAATAATGTCTTGGCTATCAATCAGACATAATTCATACTATAGCTCATAGATTAAATAGGTGAGAATAGCCTTTCAACCTTAGAATCATCATATTGTGAGAAAACCTTTCACATCATATCATATTCATAGATAAGTGTGTACATGAGTATATCCTCTATAAACACAACAACTAGATCATAATCATATTCACTTTACTCTTAAACTGTTCTTAAAACATTTACATAAATTTCATAATCATGCATAATTCACATACTTTGCCCTTCAAGGACCATAGATCATATTCCGTCAACACATCTAGATTTAATACATTATACATGGATGATAACATAATCTCATAATATTCTTCTTTCATAAATTCACCCACATCATACAGTGATAAATTGGAAATATGGGGATTTCATTGATTTTTGGCAGATTTCATCATAAAATCACAATAAAACATCAATTCAATAATAATATAAAGTTACTAAATTAATAGAATCGTTTTTGAAAGGAATCCATGACTTGGAGTTAAACCCTAGATTTTGGGGAATTACTATCTTTGAAATTGAGTTTTGGAGGAACTCCATGGATGAATTTTATCGATGGATGAAGATCTACCATACCTTAGGAATGAATTCCAATGAAATTGAGCAGAAAACCCTAGCTTCACCTTCCTTCTTCTTCTTCCTTGGAGTTCTAGTGAGAGAAGTTTTGGAGAGGGTTTGGGTCTTTCTTTTGGGAATTGGAATTATGAGGAAGCTGACTTAAATTACCGACTTAAAAACCTTATATAGTTAGTCTAATTTATTATAAAACCCCATAATCCCCCTAAGTGTTAATAACGCCACTTAATATTAAATATAACCAAGAAAACCCCATAATCCCCCTAAGTGTAACTGCTAAAAGGCAGTTTCAGGCCTCACCCACGACCATGACCCATGGGTGGACCCACGTGGCATGTTGGTAACTATGGGTTGGGGTTCTGAGGCTTTATTTTTCAGGCCTGACCTACACCCCTGACCCACGAGGCATGGGTGCCCTCCGTGGGTCACTGCCCAGACAACCTCTAAGGGTCATCTTCAAGGACCCTTGGTTGGTCCTTGGGGGTTGTACCTTGATGTTCTAACACGAAACCGTATATTTTTAGGTACGGGGAGGTACGTTTAGGACTCTAATCCTCCTGTTAAGCTCTAGTTTAGCCTACTAGTTTCCGTAGTTAGAATATCTCCTCCTTGGGAACATTAGTCCTCGAATGACGATCTAGATACCTTACGAAATTTAAAGACTCAAAACTAGCAGCCCAACATGCATGAAACATCAAAATAATGCACAATCCAAAGGAGGAAACTTTAACTCCACCTAAAACATAATCAATGCAACACAAGGAAGTAGGAACTACATCTAACAACCCATTATGCATGAAACTCAATATTTCTCATATTCATATGAGGAACTACCCTCTCCAACTAAAATCATGCTCAACACAATATCATGGAGCCAATATGCAATTATTCTCAAAAGCATATTAAAGCATGTTCATCAATTCATTTCATGAAGTCAAATAGGCAACGCATACCAAATGCACAACAACATGATGAAAATCAATCATAAAAACTCATTTTATTACTAAACATGAATTTCATGAATAACATGCATAACATAAGGAAATCATGGAAAAATACATATAACACACATGACTCCCAAACCACTAAAACTCAAGAGAAACTATTTACCTCAAGCTTGATTAGGAATAGAAGGAAAGAGATGAGGATATTGGGACTTCATATCGGCCTCAGCCTCCCAAGTAGCACCCTCAACTAAATGATTTCTCCATAGAACCTTCATGAAAGCTATTTCTTTGTTTCTCAATTTCTTGACTTGCCGGTCTAGGATATCTACTTGAACCTCTTCATATGAAAGACTTTCATCAACACCCAACCCTACTAAGGGAATAATGGATGCCGGATCTCTTATACACTTCTTAAGCATAGAAACATGAAATATCGTATGAACCGAGGCCAACTCATTTGGAAAATCTAACTCATAGGCAACCTTCCCAATATGTCACAAAATTTGATATGGGCCTACATACTTGGGACTAAGTTTCCCTTTCTTGACAAACCTCATCACACCCTTCATGGGTGAGATTTTCAAATAGACGCAATCATTAACTTCAAATTCTATATCCCTTCTTCTCACATCGGCATAAGACTTTTGTCTACTTTGAGCCATTCTCAACCTCTCTGTAATAAGCCAGAATTTCTCAATGGATTCATAAACTAGCTCGGGACCTATCAAAGCAATTTGACCCTCTTCAAACCATCCAATCGGAGACCTACATCTCCTACCATACAAAGATTCAATAGGAGCCATATCGATACTTTAGTGATAACTATTATTGTAGGCAAACTTTATTAATGGAAAGTGGTCATCCCAAATACCCTTGAAATCTATAAAACATGCCCTCAACAAATCTTCTAATATTTGGATGGTACACTCTGCTTGGCCATTGTTTTGGGGATGAAAAGCCGTGCTAAGCTTAACCTTAGTACCACACCCTTTTTAGAATGACTTCCAAAAGTGTGAAGTAAATTGAGTACCTCGATCTGAGATAATAAATAAAGGGTGCAACTTCACTATCTCTCTTATATATAACTTGGCATAGTGTTCCGCTAAATGAGAAACCTTGAAGGGAATAAAGTGGGTTGATTTTGTCATCCGATCTATAATGAACCAAATAAAATCATGTTGCCTTGGGGTGCAAAGCAAACCCACAATAAAGTCCATATTCACATCTTTCTACTTTCAAGTGGGAATACTTATATTTTGGGACAAGCCTCTCGGCCTTTGATGCTCAACCTTAACTTGTTGACAATTAGGACATTTGGCTACAAATTCCACAACATCTCTCTTCATACCATTCGACCAATAGACTTCCCGTAGATCACGGTACATCTTGGTGGCTCCCGAATAAATAGAATACCGAGAACTATGATCCTCCTCTAAAATTTGTTCCCTCAAACCATCAACATCTGGAACACATAATCAACCTTTGTACCTAAGCACCCCATCTCCCCCTTGGGAGAAAGCCTCAACAAACTTCTTGAGTACCAACTCTTTCAACTCAACTAATAAAGGATCAAGGTCTTGTCTAGACTTCACATCCATCACAAAGGATGATTCGGAGCCATTATGGACGATGACACCACCCTTGGTGGAATTCACTAGTTGGACACCTAGTCGTGCCAATCTATGCACCTCACGAACCAATTCTTTATTTTCATCCTCTACATGAGCCACACTACCCATGGACAATCTACTAAGTGCATCCGCTACAACATTAGCTTTTCCGGGGTGATACAGGAAACTCATGTCATAATCCTTCAAAAGTTCTAACCACATCCGTTGTTGAAGATTCAAGTTCTTTTGACTAAACACATATTGAAGACTTGTGATCGGTGAAAACATCCACATGGACTCCATACAAGTAATGTCTCCATATTTTCAAGGGAAATACCACCGCCACTAATTCAAGATCATGGGTAGGATAATTTTTCTCATGGTCCTTAAATTGCCTTGAAGAATAGGCAATCACTTTACCATTTTGCATGAGGAAACATTCCAATCCTACTCTAGAGGGGTCACAATATACCACAAAACCATCCATACCTTCTAGTAAAGTCAACACTAGAGCGGATGTAAGTCTATCTTTCAAATATTGGAAGCTTTTCTCACAAGCTTGCGACAACTCAAACTGAGACTTCTTTTGAGTTAAAGTCATCGACGGAGAAGCAATGGAGGAAAATCCCTCAACAAACCTCCTACAGTAATTGGCCAAACCCAAAAATCTTGTAATGTCGGAAAGAGTTAGAGGTCTAGGCCAACTCTTGACTGCATCCGTCTTCTTAGGATATACCTCAATACCCTTGCTTAACACAATATGACCAAGGAAAGCTATGGACCTTAACCAAAATTCGCACTTGCTAAACTTTGCAAAAAATTGTTGGTTCTTAAGAACCTGCAACACAATCCTCAAAGGGTCCATATGATCATTTTCACTCCTTGAGAAGATCAAAATATCATCGATAAACACAATCACAAACATGTATAGGTATTGCCAAAACACTCTATTCATCAAGTCCATAAGTGCTGCCAGAGCATTATTCAACCCAAACGACATTACCACAAACTCATAGTGACCATACCGGGTTCTAAAGGCCATCTTGGGAATATCAACCCCTCTCACCCTCAATTGGTGATAACCCAAACGAAGATCATTCTTAGAGAAATAGCTAGCCCCTTGAAGTTGATCAAACATCATCAATCCTCGATAGAGGATATTTATTCTTGATGGTCATTTTATTCAATTGATGATAATCGATGCACATTCTAAGAGACCCATATTTCTTTCTAACAAACTGTAACGACCCGAGAGCATCCCCTAGTCGTTACCGGCGTATTCGACCTTTCGGAGGTCTTATACAAGCCCTTAGCATTCGTCATAGCAGTATCATAGAAAAATAGCGGAAAATTTAAAACTTTACATGATATAACACAAGACTTAGAAAGTCACCTCATTTAAACCTTTAATACAAAATCGGAATACTACGTCTCAAAGTAGCCATCTTAAAACACGACTACAACACAAGAGGGACATGGCCCTTACAATACAAAAACAACTATTATCTAGTACAATAAACTTAAGGAAACTCTTTAACATAAAATTCCTTGAATCTTTAAGGACACACCCGAACTTGGGAATAGTAAGCCAAGATCATCACTTCTAGGAAAGTCCTTTAGCTACCACCACCTACACTTGGTGTAAAAAGATGAAGAAGAATGATGTTAGTACAACAATGCACTAGGTATGATAACCATGCAAAAACATGCTTTTAAAAGGACATTTAGTTGAAAACCATGCATCATGCCCTTTTTAGAGAAACTTCATGAACCTTTAACACATTAGGCACAATATAAAACACATACATCATCATACACATGGAAACCATTCATAATAGCACATAAGGCCACTTATAACATTTTAGGCACATTCAATGCATACAATACATTACCTTCCTCTTTATCTTAACTCTTTTTCTCAAGCAACCCTTAGGGAATACTTGGTGCTATGTATCACCTTAAGGTTACCAAAGGTGAACTTACATATAGTCTTCATCAATCCAACCACATATATTCATAGAGTCATAAGCACACCATAAAACATAGTCTTCACATAGGAACCATCACCTAAGACAAC
>JAJOOS010008825.1:0-38523 GCA_029582725.1 Solanum chiquidenum
CCCTTTTCTGCATTTCTTTCAGCTGTCTCTTTAATTCCGCGCCTGAACATCTTTCCTGCATAATATGATAAAAACACATAAAAACCAATACAAAAAGGCCCTAGACACACACAACTTGTAGGTGAAATGTATTAGAAATACCGTAAACTCACGGTATATCAATGTGGCATGTCTCTCTTATCAATAATCATATCTTTCTTTTTTTTCCTTTTTAAAACTTTTTATTTGATTATCATTTTTATTTCATATAAAGCTAAATATTAGAGAAGTGACGTGACACTCCTCTTTCGTCAATGATCCTATTTATTTATTTATTAAAAAACAAATTTCACTATATTTTTATTTATTTGTTATTGGTATACAAAAATAAATGTGTGAATTACTACTCACTCCATACATTTCTATTCTCTATTATAAAAACATAAATGTCTCAAAATTTACTACTCCACTTATTACTATTCATTATTATTATAAAATTTAAAAGTCTAAATATTTATCACTCCAACCTTTCATTTTCTGCATGAAGATTTTTAAAAAAAATTGGAGTAATTTAATTTCTCTCTTTCTGTAAGGATGCAATAATAGCAAATACTGAACTAAAATATATAAATAGAATATACTTTACTTTTCTTGGGAGTTTCCCTAACCGACAGCTATCACTATGACCTCGTGATGATACATCATCTCGCCCACGCTGCCAGACTTTCCTATACCTTGCCGGAGTATAGAACAAAATCAACTCATGAATCCACTATAAAGGTCTGCTCAAAGGCAGTGAGGAGTCACTCGAAAGTCGGTGCGATCGTAACCCACACTAGCTACATGGTTTATGGGGAATGTGAGTTATCTGAACTCTTCCCCATATTGGTGCTCAATACTACTCCCAAAATACATAACTCAATGCTCAATTAAAAATACTCTATTTGGGTTGAGATTAGTTCTCAAAAGGGCATCTGCAGAGAACTGCTCTGTACTCAATCTTTCTGAAACCTCAGAAAACTCTTTGTACTTTTCTAAAAATAGTGCTCATTTTTTTTTTGTAAAATGATACATTCGAAACCATTAAAGTTCCCTTAAGACTCTTGAAATAACATGTATTTAGGTTGTTATCATGAAAACTATATCTGAAATCATATGATCACTGGGGAAGTTGATGTAATTCCTACAAGGGAATCACACTAAAATGCGGAAATCAAAGACGGAAAGTAAAGATAAATAGATTGACACAAGGAAAGGAAATCAAAAGCACCCTAAAGGTATATTAAACCTAAAGACCTCGATCGATTAATCCACAATCAAGCACTGAATCTCTTACGATGACCTCAAGGGAATCAATATCTCAAGCAACCAACGTTTCTAACAAAAGGCAACAAAAGCTTAACCAAGCTCTCAACACTCAAACATGAGTTTTCAATTTTCAACATTCAAAATAATCTAAGTCTAAAATGAACCCAAACTAGCTATTTATAGTTTTAGGATAAAATGGCCCAAAAGTGACCCAAAAGAGCAAAGGGCGAGCCAGGTCTAGCTCGCCTAATGGCTTAGGTGATGCGCCGAGCTGGTTGGCGAGTTTCCCTGCGAGGTTGTTCAGGGCGAGCTGGGGTCATCGCCCAGTGACCTGGGCTATCTGCCGATTGGCTTTGGCTAGCCAAAATGTCCAGCTGCAACTTTCAAGGCGTGGAATCCCTTGTTTATTGTCAATACCATCTCCAGCACCTCCATCTTCATGAATAACCCTTGCATCCTTTGAAGGTCTTGAACCTGCCTTCTCGTAAATGGCCTTGATGTAATCCGTTTAACGTCAGAAGTCATACTGGATAAACATTGATGGTATATCTAGATGTTATGCTGCTTAAACATTGATGACAGACTCGACTTTCATACTAACCATGTGTCACACCCCTTATTTTTCCTCAAAATTAAATGTATGTTTTGAAAGAAAGAGTTTTTCCAATTAAAGTGACATTTTGAAAAGGGATTATTTTGTTATTCAGAGTCGCCACTTGGAGTTGAGTTTTGGTGTTCCAAGTCCCCTTATTAAATGCCTAATCAACAGGAAATTTGACTCTATTTTTATTGATCTGCAAACTAGAAATTCGGGTAAGGAATTTTTTTGACCGAGGGGAAGGTGTTAGGCACCCCTCGAGTCTCGTGGTACTAGCACGGTCGCTCTATTGACTATATATACGACTTAAATTAATTTTTGATATTATATTATAAGCTTAATAATAAAAATGTTATTTACCCTCATTCTCTGATTTATTTTAAACCTATTTAAAGTTGTCTTATTTATTTTAAATCTATTTAAAATTGTCTTATTTTTTCGGTGTGTGTCCATTAATTTGAAACTTGAAACATCCGTATTTTCTTTTTCTTTTTTTTTTTACTTTTCTTCTAGTATTTGTATTTTTATTTTTTTTAATGTTATTATGGGTAGAGTATATATTGGTATCTAGTTGCTAGGAATTAGAATTTGTGTGGGAAAGAGATTTTTAGAGTTTAAGTTAATATAGGATTGTATTTTTTTTAGATTTAAAATAGGAATTAAATTTTATTTTATTTTTAGCTACACGTTTTTCTTCGTTATTTTTTTTTTATTTTTAACGTTCTGTTGCTTTTCTTCTTCTTCTTCTTTTTTAATTTATTTTTTAATCTTTTTTTTTTGTCTTACGTTTTGTTTCCTTTTCTTATATTTTCTTATTTCTATTTCTTTTTTTCATATGTATTTTTTGTTAACATTCTATTCCTTTATTTATTTTTTGCTCTTCTTACTTTTTGGTTTTAAATTTTTTGTTTCTATTACGCTCTATGTTTTTTATTATTCTTTTCTGTTCGCGTTTGTTCTGTTTTTTATTTTATTTTTTCTTATGCTTTCTCATATTTTTTAAAATTAGTTTTCCTAATTATTCATTATTTATTTTTTTACCATAAATCTCTAAATAATATTCATATATCCTCTTAATAATTCGAATTAAAGCGATAATCATCTCAACGCTTATTCTAAAGGTAAACTATTTTTTTATCAAAATAATATATTTTAAAAAAAAGACTAAAACACATTTCATATAGGTTTTCTAAATCACTAATCAATTAAACTTCAGTTTATATCCTAATCTAATAAATCTACAAATAATTTCAACAAAATTTTCTTAAGTGAAAATTAAGCTCCAAGAAACATTAACTATTCAAAATTATATATCACGAAACCAATTTCAATATTAATTGCATCTAAAGAGCATAAGTCAATAAAAAAAAATGTATGATACATCTTTTATTTTTATTTTTATATTATTTTTTAAGCAAGAAACGTCTTCGGTTTCGTTTTCCTAAGCATTCGTAAATTCTCAAAAATAATCACAACATGCATCACAGATTGATATTACATAATAATAACATGCGATTCAAAGAACTTCATATTATTGGAATCGAGTTTTCGTACAAGTATTCTATTTAAATCATGCGAGAATTTATAGTTACCTCGCTGCGAGAATTTATAGTTACCTCGCTGCGAAAATTGATACCACAAAAACAACTGCTACGATCTACTGATTTTCAAAGTTAATAGCTAATATTAACTTTAAAGAGCCACGAATCCGAAACCTTGAGTGAAACCTCGAACGCTGACTTAATTCTCAAAATAAAACTCACTTTTGTTATCTTTTTCGCTCTGTATTTTTTTTCTCTCTCGTTTTTTCCGTGTATCTGTGTTTTTTTGTTTTTGTTTACTAAGCGTGTTTTTTTATAATAGTTTTTGGTGCGAGTCTGGTGCTAATTAAAAGGAACGTGATGGAGAGGGAATAGAATTTAGTTGAGAATTTTAGTGTGAGATAAAGGAAGAAAAATAAAAAATAGTAATATAATATTAACAAAACAAATAATAAATAATAATCAATAAATAAATAAAAAAGAAAGAAAGAACGAAGAGAAAAGAAAGAAAGAAAAAGAAAAAGAAACGTGTAAAAAAAATTTTAAAAAAAAGATCGAGCAGGAGGAAAAAAAAGAATAAATAGAATAAAAAATAAATAAACTAAATGGGAGGAGGATTTTTAGGAAATAAATTAGGGAAGTTGGGGGTAATTAGGATAAAAGTAAGGTAATTTACAATTGTTAGGACTCTTCTTTTTATCTTTTTTCTTTTTTTTTTCTACTTTTTCATAAGATATAAGATTATTTTTTTTATTTTTTAGACTAGTTAAAAGTTAAAGGATTAAAACAAATACATTAAATTCACAAGCTTTCTATATTAAACTTTAAAAATAAAGTGAGCTTATAATTTGTTGTAATTTTTAAATTTTTAAATTTTTTTTCATTTATTAAAATATAACCCTATTGAAATAATAATATTTAAGTATTAAAATTGGTGTAAAATCTTGATGTTTTGGTAAAAAATTAGGTGTTCACAGTATGCCCCTCTTTGCTTGGAAACATGAAGAGTTTTCATGCAAAGACGTGTACAATGTGACTAATATTTTGACTGAGACATTTATCCAAAAATGTGAAAATAAGTAAAAGAGGAGAGGTTTGACTGCACCCTAACTTTGGACAAACTACCTACCCTGAGTTAATGATCAGGTGTAGTTCATATATAGGAAGGGACAGGAGAATAAGTTAGGTAGTCGAGTGAGGTTCTATCAAAGTTCCGGTTCGTAGCTCCAACTATTACATTAAAAGGAAAAAATGCAATAGGAGAGAAAGGAAAGATACAAGATCCCATCTACTCCATTAGTCCTGAGTCTTCATTTTGAATCTTTGCTTCTCGCTTCACCCTCTTTAGGTAGGTACACCGATTCCGAACTTTGAACTTTATATTTGAATTTAAGATCTGAAACTTATGATTTGACTTGAGCCGTTGACGCTCTTCCGCATGATATTCTTGAATGCTTGTTTTCTTGAGAAGATTATTCAGGATATGTTGAGCCATTACATGGGTTGAAAGCGACTCTAAATGTCATTGACATCTAACATTCATCGTTTCTCTAATCAAAATGAGGTCTTTATTGTTGAACTTCCAATTTGTATACTACATAGAAACATGCACACCATAAAACAAAATAAACAAAACAAAACAAAATTTTCTGCCCCAGTGTGCACTAGGAAAATTTTGTGAGTTATTGATGAAAGCTATAAAAGTCTATACTAAGCATAAAAACATTTTTATTTTTGTATCCAAAATGCAACCAGGGGTTATTGTGCCCTGTGAAGATATGATAATAAATAGGGATTATGGTGCCCCGTGAAGACATGGAAAAAAAAAATAGGAGTTATTGTGTCATATATGCAACCAGGGGTTATTGTGCCATGTGAAGACATGAAAATAAAATAGGGGTTATTGTGTCCTGTGAAAATATAAAATAAAATAAAATAGGGGTTATTGTGCCCTGTGAAGATATGAAAAATAAAGTAGGGGTTATTGTGCCCTATATGCAACCAGGGGTTATTGTGCCCTGTGAAGACATGAAAATAAAAATAGGGGTTATTGTGCCCTATATGCAACCAGGGGTTATTGTGCCCTGTGAAGACATAAAAACAAAAATAGGGGTTATTGTGCCCTAAATGCAATCAGGGGTTATTATGCCCTGTGAAGACATGAAAAATAAAATAGGGGTTATTGTTCCCTATATGCAACCAGGGGTTATTGTGCCTTGTGGAGACATGAAAAATAAAATAGGGTTATTGTGCCCTTTATGCAACCAGGGGTTATTATGCCCTGTGAAAACATGAAAAATAAAATAGGGATTATATATATATATGTATATATATATATATATATATGTATTTATTTTTATTTTATTTTTTTACTTATATTATTATTATTATTATTATTATTATTAATTATTTTATTTTTTTATTTTTTTGTACATTTTCCAAACGTAAAAGAAACAATCAAAAAATAAAAATAAAATAAAATGCCCCAGATTTTATTAAGAAAAATAATCCTTTTATTGTTATTATTATTATTGTGGTGCATATTGTAGGATAGACAAGGATTCAAGAACTTACCGTCGTGGCGTTTGACTCTCGCTAATTACTTGCACGATTTTTCTTTGCACCTATTTTGAAACAAAGAATGTTTTGTTAGTTTTTCTAAATGGTGGTTGGTCTGTGACTTTGAATATCTTGTGGAGTTTGACTTTGAATCTGTCTTGGTTGAAAGAATCATCATATTGACGATTGCGCGAATAGCTTGAAAATGCTTTAGAGATAGTCCTTATCTTCCCTTGAAACACTTCTCATGAACATTTTGACCCATTTCCATTTTGTGCATGTTGTGTGGTTCATCCTTTTCAAAGCAACTCTCTTGTTTTACCGATTTTTCACACGGTATAGATTTTTTTTTCTCGATTGGTTCACAGCCATAGTCAATGTTGTGCATGCCCCCAACATTCAACTGGAAATACCGTAGTCAATTTCATGACTTTAATTTGATTTTCTCACTTGACGCGAGTTTATGCTGCATGAGACTCAAAGAATACCGAACACAGGTACAAATCACACAAATGAAAGGGTTATGAAAGAAAAGTTATGTCTTTAGAAGGAGGAAATAAGTAAATGTTTAAAAGAAATGAACAGAATCTTATCTGAAAGTACGTGACCACTTTAATGAATCATGAAATGCATTTGGACTGAACGTTTAATCCTTCTAAGTTGTCTGAATCTTACGAAACAATGTTGTACCTTTCAATCTATAGCCTAACTTCTATCTTGATTGTGCTCATGCCAAGATGGAATGTCATCATTTGATCAATGGTGCCCTTCATGGTTTTCCACCAATAAGACATTCTTATCTCTTTCTCTCAACTTACTATCGTCTTATGGTGCCCGTGAGGGTTTTCACTCATAAGACTCTCTCATTTCTTTCTTTTTTTTCTCTTTTTTTATTTTTTATTTTTTTTTATTTTTTGTTGTAACACACCGTAGGTCACAATGTCATGTCTCAGCCCTTGGAGAATTGAAGAACATGATTATTGTTTTATTGAGAGGTTAGACTGAACCCCAATGAAGGGCTGCCTACGTATCCTCTTAGGAATCAGGTCGAATGTAGTTCAGTAAATCAAAAATATATTTTTTTCTTGATTTTTTTTAAAAGAAAATTATTTGGGAGAGGAATCGGTTCATGTTTGATAATGTCTTGACTTTAATTGGTACCAACAATTAGTATTATGCATATGAACCAAATTCAACTACTTTCAAACAAATATGAGGTCAACTCTAAGTAATCCCTATAGTTTTAAATGGTATCTCAAACATACTTAAGTATTTACAAGGTCAGTTCATCTTGCCTAAATTAAGGGATAGAATTATTCATATCCTTATGTTTCAAATGCCCTCGCAATAAATGAAAGTCATACTTCACACAATAGAATAATTTAGATCGTAGGACATTTTTGAAAGCCACTCACACTCAGAAAGATGTTCAATGCATGAGATTGAGATATCATATGATTGGCCCTCATGTAAGTATCCACTAATGTAAGAACACAAAAAATGAAATCAAATAGGACTAGTCATTAGCTTGTAATAAAGGCTTAGGAAAAGGTAGGATGTTCATTTGGGATAAAGTGACCATTTCCTCCTTAAAATTTGCCAATGCTTTCAATATTTTTATTTCATTTTTGCATTTGACCTTTGTTTTCTTGAAAACTTCTTCTCATTTGATTTTATCTTCCTTTTTCTTCTCATTTTCTCTTCTTTTCGTTAGAGATTTTTATTTTATTTTCTAGATTTTCTTTCTCTTTTTTTTTTTACTTTCACATATTTGATATTTTCACTTTGTTACTCAACTTAGATCTTTGGTACTGTGTAGATAATTGATAATGCGCTCAAGGAGGTGAGATCAATGAATAATGCATTTATGCACTCAAAAGGATATATGCCAAGAAATGATTATTCAAATAAAAAAGTTTCAGGCTCGAAATGGGAGTTTTATGGATAACATATCATTATGTATGCTTGAAAGGCACAATCAGATAAAAAAAACCTATAATCATTTTCCAAGGTCTTTGACACTTCGTAGATATAGTGGACTCAAGGAGATGAGATCAAGGTGTAATGCATTTATGCACTCAAAAGGATATATGTTAAAATATGGTTATCCAAATAAAAGGTTTTAGGCTCAAAATGGAATTCTATGGATAACATGTCATTCGGTAGGCTTGAAAGGCACAATCGGATCAAAGAAGGCCTATAATCCTTTCCCAAGTTAAATGTTGCTCAAAATTTCGCCTCAACCCACATTCGGGCCAAGTTCTAGATCAACAAAGTCATGCCATTGAATTTTGATATCTAAACCTCACTACACAATGCATTTGAAACAATGAGGTCGAATTTATTTTAGCCATAACTTTAAGCAAGATAATTTCTCAAGTATTACATAAATATATTGAGAGATGCCAATAGAAGTCTAAATGTCACAACAAAGTTGGTCTATCTTGCCAAATAGTTTAACACTTTATTTTTTTCTTATGTACACTCCTAAGTATGTTGGTACCAACCAAGTCAAAAAAAATTCTAAATTTATAAAAAAAAAAAAAAAACATTTTTTATCCCTCCTTTTTTTTTTGCCCCAATTTTTGTGATGAAGACTTTTTTAGATTTTTTCTTGATTGGACCGAACCTCAAAATAAGGTTGCCTACGTATCTTGTCAAAGCAAGAATCAGGTCAAATGTAGTTTAGGAAGATCATAAACACACGTTGTATTTTTTTGTTATAAGAAATAGATATTTTGTTTTGTTTTTCTTGAACAGGGAATGATTATTATTTTTGATATTTTTAATAAGGAATAAATTATTATTTTTTTGAAATTTTGAGAAAAGATCACCCAATCCGAGAAGGGCTGCCTACGTATCTCATTGATGTGAGAATCAGGTGTGCGTAGTTCGTCCAGGTTGGAGTTTGGACAGTTAAGCAGTTTTTTTTTTTTAGAAAGCTTAAAAATTTATTGACAAATACAACTATATTCTTCGTTTAAAGTGATATAAAAACTTTTAAAGTTTCTTTTTGTGAACTATAGTTAATAAAAGAAAACTTTTTTCTGTTATTGTGATTTTGTTTAGAAGGAAAAGGTTTTTCTTTCATTTCATTAGTCACCATAGATTTGATTTATATACAAAGAGCTTCCAAATAAATACATTTTTAGATAACACATAGAATAATTAGGTGATAAAATTAGGATATCTATCCTAGATGAATTCGATCATATGCCGAGTCTCATTATGTCAAATACAAATGATTCAAATAAGTGAAACCTATCATATCTGGTTTCAGTTCTACCAAGGTTAAACTTGATGGAAAAAGATATCTAGACTACTTTAAAACGAGCAGACAACTCGAGTTAGAGAGTGACAACGTACCGGTAGCAGCGCTTTCCGGCTTTGTGCGTGGGTGCTCTCCATCCTAAACATGTGTAACTAAAAATCCTTCACCATGGATCGAAGATCCATTGGCTATCTTGATAAAAGTGGAGTGCGCAGTCACAATTCCCATTATGATATTATTGAAGACTCAGAGAGATGCGTGAGAGAAGACAGATTAAATACAGTTCAAATAATATCAACACATTGAATAAGTAGACAATTAGCACATTAAGCCAACAAATATAATATCCGAAAAAATATAAATAAATAAATAAGTCATATATAAGTTAATATTTATAAGTTCGAACTCTGATTATCCCCAGCAGAGTCTCCATCTGTCGCACCCCTTATTTTTCCTCAAAATTAAATGTATGTTTTGAAAGAAAGAGTTTTTCCAATTAAAGTGACATTTTGAAAAGGGATTATTTTGTTATTCAGAGTCTCCACTTGGAATTGAGTTTTGGTGTTCCAACTCACCTTATTAAATCCCTAATCAAAAGGAAATTTGACTCTATTTTTATTGATCTGCGAACTAGAAATTCGGGTAAGGAATTATGTTGACCAAGGGGAAGGTGTTAGGCACCCCTCGAGTCCCGTGGTTCTAGCACGGTCGCTTTATTGACTATATATATGACTTAAATTAATTTTTGATATTATATTATTAGCTTAATAATAAAAATGTTATTTACCCTCATTCTCTGATTTATTTTAAACCTATCTAAAGTTGTCTTATTTATTTTAAATCTATTTAAAATTGTCTTATTTTTTCGGTGTGTGTCCATTAATTTGAAACTTGAAACATTCGTATTTTCTTTTTCTTTTTCTTTTTACTTTTCTGCTAGTATTTGTATTTTTTATTTTTTTAATGTGATTATGGGTAGAGTATATATTGGTATCTAGTTGCTAGAAATTAGAATTTGTGTGGGAAAGAGATTTTTAGAGTTCAAGTTAATTTAGGATTGTATTTTTTTTAGATTTAAAATAGAAATTAAATTTATTTATTTATTTTTAGCTACACGTTTTTCTTCTTTATTTTTTTTTATTTTTAACGTTCTGTTTCTTTTCTTCTTCTTTTTTTTTTAATTTTTTTTTTGTCTTAGTTTTGTTTCCTTTTCTTATCTTTTCTTATTTCTATTATTTTTTCATATGTATTTTTTGTTAACATTCTGTTCCTTTATTTATTTTTTGTTCTTCTTACTTTTTGGTTTAAATTTTTTTGTTTCTGTTACACTCTATTTTTTTATTATTTTTTTCTGTTCGCGTTTGTTCTGTTTTTTATTATGTTTTTTCTTATGCTTTCTCATTTCTTTTAAAGTTAGGTTTCCTAATTATTCAAATAAAGCTATCCGTGCTTAAATTCCTAGCTTGAAAGCATTCTTTGAAGCAAAAATTCCGGTAAATCAAACAAAAGTAAAAAAGAGGGGTACTCGCGCTGCAGCCTGCTTGCCTAAAATGAAAATCCTTACTAGCCGAAGTAAGGGACTTTCTTACTGGAGCATACATAACGATTCATTATTATTTTTTCCATAAATCTCTAAATAATATTCATATATCCTCTTAATTTTATACCTTAATAATTCAAATTAAAGCGATAATCATCTTAACGCTTATTCTAAAGGTAAACTATTTTTTTATCAAAATAATATATTAAAAAAAGAGAGACTAAAACACATTCCACATAGGTTTTCTAAATCACTAATCAATTAAACTTCAGTTTATATCCTAATCTAACAAGGCTACAAATAATTTCAACAAAATTTTCTTAAGTGAAAACTAAGCTCCAAGAAACATTAACTATTCAAAATTAAATATCATGAAATCAATTTCAATATTAATTGCATCTAAAGAGCATAAGACAACAATAATAAAAAATGTATAATACATCTCTTATTTTTATTTTTATATTATTTTTTAAGCAAGAAACGTCTTCGGTTCCGTTTTCCCAAGCGTTCGTAAATTCTCAAAAATAATCACAACATGCATCACAAATTGATATTACATAATAATAACATGTGATTCAAAGAACTTCATATTATTGAAATCGAGTTGTCGTACAAGTATTCTATTTAAATCATGCGAGAATTTAGAGTTACCTCGCTGCGAAAATTGATACCACAAAAACAATTGCTACGATCTATTGATTTCCAAGTTAATAGCTAATATTAACTTTAAAGAGCCACGAATCCGAAACCTTGAGTGAAACCTCGAACGCTGACTTAATTCTCAAAATAAAACTCACTTTTGTTATCTTTTTCGCTCTGTGTTTTTTTTTCTCTCTCATTTTTTCCATGTATCTGTGTGTTTATTTTTTTACTAAGCGTGTATTTTTATAATAATTTTGGGTGTGAGTCTGGTGCTAATTAAAACGAACGTGATGGAGTGAGAATAGAATTTAGTTTAAAATTTAGTTGAGAATTTTAGGGTGAGATAAAGAAGAAAAATAAAAAATAGTAATATAATATTAACAAAACAAATAATAAATAATAATAAAATAAAATAAAAAAGAACGAAGAGAAAAGAAAAAAAAAGAAAAGTGTAAAAAAAAAAAAGATCGTGCAAGAGGAAAAAAAAAGAATAAATAGAATAAAAATAAATTAAACTAAATGGGAGGAGGATTTTTAGGAAATAAGTTAGGGATGTTGGGGGTAATTAGGATAAAGGTAAGGTAATTTACAATTGTTCGGACTCTTCTTTTTATCTTTTTTCTTTTTTTTTCTACTTTTTCATAAGATATACGATTTTATTTTTTATTTTTTAGACTAGTTAAAAGTTAAAGGATTAAAACAAATACATTAAATTCACAAGTATTCTTTATTAAACTTTAAAAATAAAGTGAGCTAATAATTTGTTGTAATTTTCAAAAAAAATTATATTTTTATTTATTTATTAAAATATAACCCTATTGAAATAATAATATTTAAGTATTAAAATTTGTGTAAAATCTTGATGTTTTGGTCAAAAATTAGGCGTTCACATCATGAATCGTAGTTCTTTTCTCAATGTGAAAGTAGTACGTTTGGAACCATTTGTGTTCCCTTAAACTCTTCCAAAAATATACTTTAAAATATTCTTGAACTCACTTTAAAATTCCAAAATCAATGCATGGAAATAAATTCATAAAGGCTTTAAACAAAATATCATTAACTAGGGTTCATGTGAAATAAAAGAATAAACAACAATCCAATAATCTCAATGCTTAAAATATTATACTCTCATAATTAAGAAATTAGAACTCAAAAAAAAAATACAATTTGAATTTAGAATTGTATGGATCTTTGAGTAGAATACTAGATTATACTCTTACTGACTCATGAATTTAGATGTAGAGCATGAGGACGAACTAGTCCAACACTATGAATAACCTTACATACCTGATTTTGAAACTTTTAAACTAGAAACTTTGGTTGAGACTTGATTTATCTTGAGTTTGAGGAAGAACATTAATTTTCTTGGAGAAAATCTTTGCGGATGGAATTTTGTGGCTTGATCTTGAGAGAAGAAACTATTTTATGAAGTTCTTAGAGTGGAAGAACTTGGGAAAATCTTGGATGGAAAGTTTCTCTTTATATATTGAAATTTTGGGGATAGTACATAAATATGTCATTTAACTTGGCTTCAAATCACATTTATGTCCTTCAACTTTGAGTGTGCACAAGTTGACACTTAAACTTGTATAAAATTGAACAAATAGACATACATGTCCTACATGTCATTTTTTGTCCTACATGATGTCCTACGTGTATTTTGCCACGTAGGACTTATGTGTCTACTTGTTCAACTTTATACAAGTTTAAGTGTCTATTTGTGCAAACCCAAAGTTGAAGGGTATAAATGTGAAATGAAGCCAAGTTAAAGGGCTAATTTATGTATTAGGAAATTTAAGGGTTCTTGATGGAGAAGAGGAACCCTAGGTAAGTTTTGAGAGAATATCTAGATACTTGAATGTTTAGATTGATGAATTTTGAGAGGAAACTAGTTAGTTGAATGATATACTCAGTTAAAACACTCAAAAGTGACTTAGAATAGGGTAAAAAAGTTTGAGAAAGGATCAAAATAATCCTGGAATGCATGCAGGAAGTTGTTGGAAAAAAATTTCAGCAAGCCTCCACGGATGGCTCTGCGGTTTGTGGAACATTCCACCATTTGTAGTTGTCATTCATAGAACTTCGACTTCCTGATAGGGTTTTACTAAAATGGACATAACCTTTTACTTCGAACTCGAAATGAGGTAAACTTGGTGGCGTTGGAAAGATGACTCATAGGCCTTTAATTTGATAGGTTACGAGATATGTAATTCATTATATGCTAAGAGATATGGTTATTTGAAGTTGACCTAAGTATTATCTTATATCAAAACTTAATCGGTAAAGAAGCTTTCAACTCAACTTTATGCCAGAGGATTCTAGTGACCTTACATATCCAAAACCATTCTCATACTAAAGAATTGACCTTAACACCTAAGAACAATTTAAGAATCACCCGAAATGACCTTATACGAAATGAAGAATGGTTCGGATCTTAGTTTAGAAATGTTTGGGGTGTTACAACTCAACTCATGGTAATCTTGTCAACGAAATAAAATACTACCTTGCAATATGAATTTATAGTAGCAGTGTTTCCTCTTCTTCTCCTTCTCTGTGTTGACACCTCTTCGTGCTCCTTCACTGGAAAAAGAGGTAGACACTCCCATTTTTTCTTTCTCAAGACTCAAGAGTGGCTTGCTAAAAAAATTCACCTAAAATCTCTTAAGCGTATACTCCCTTGTTCATGTTACTGATGGGTTAAAATCCCACTTGTATTCTCTTCTTCTCTTTTGTTTTTTGTTTCATTCGGTCTTGTTTTGTCTTTTTTATTTTCAATTACTTAATTAAATACCTTTAATTAATGTTGTTTTAAAGTTAAGAACTATTCATGATTGATTTGAAAATGTATAAATTTCACGGTTGTTTTTAATGAATATGATTGGGATGCACTATATGAGTTTGGTCTGCTTTGATTGGGTAGTGTGTCGGGTGTCGGTCACTTGGATTTGGAGAACGACAAAAATTCTTTCATATTATGTCAGTCGCATCACCCTTTTCTTTTGTATGAAATGATGCAAGAGAATGTGAGTGAAGAATATATTTTCCTCAACTTTATGAAACTTGAGCACCCCGAAGAAGTTTGAAATAACTAGTGGATCGAGTCTATCCATAAGATATGTTATGTAACACCCCAAAAAGTTCTAAGCTAACATTTGAACTATTTTTTGTATGAGTATATTCATATACCAGGTTATTCTCAATTGTGCATGTGTTAAGATCAATTTCTAAGTGTGTGAAATGTATTAGATGTAAATTACGGTCATAAGAAACCTCTAGCACTTTGTCGAGCACAAAGCTTCTCTATCAATTAAGTTTTTCATAAGATCATGAAGAGTAAAACTGAAACGACTATATATCTTAGAATATAAAGAGTTAGGTGAGACACAACCTATCAAATTAAAGGACTTTGAGTCTTCTTTCCAACGCCACCAACCATCCATCAATTCAATTCTGGAGTAGAAAGTTACTGTTACTTTACTAAAACGTATCTGGGTTGAATTTAGTGATTGACACCTATCAGTTCGGTGAATCGTTGAAGAGGTTTTTGTATTGCCGAACTGCATCGCCAAAATGGCCCAAAAATCTGCATAAATTGTTAATTTTGATGATTAAAAGCCCCACTTTGGCGATCCTCAAAATATTTTGGCGATGGGATCGCTGAATTGTCTTACAGGATTCATTACAAGGTCATTTTCTTTGATTTGCCTGCTCTTCTTATATTCCAAAAGGGGTATTATTGACCTTCTACCCTCTATGAACTTCCCTAAATCCTTTATAACCTAATAACATCCTAATACATATAGTAACTCCCAAAATCCCTAATTCTCCTTCTCCCAAAGATCTAGAACATCAAAAATGGGTTCTCCCAATTTCCAAGATCTAAAGCCTCCATGTTCAAGATTCGCTCCAAGAATCCTGGGGTTTTGAATCAAGATTATTCCCCAAACTTCATCCCCGAGAATTCCATAGAAGGATTTCTCATGTTCAAGCTATAAGGTTCCAAGCACAAAACTTTTTCTTCAAGAACTCTTGTTCTTCTAGGTATGTAAGGCTATGTCTGCGTGTGGGAAATCTTGTTCTTCTCCACGAATTACGTTTTCATGTTTTAAGAGTATCTTTCATGAATGTATTAGGGTTAGAACGAAATCGTATATTCTTGAATTATTCTTGAATCTTTATGAAACCCAAGAATCATTCATAAAAGTATCCTAATCCAATGAATTTCTTACCACCATGAATTTTTTAAGATTGCTTCCATGAAATTATGAACAATTATGAAAGTAATAGTTGTTTCTATCTTGAAAACTAAGTTTAATGGCTTCTTAATAACTTCTTAATGGTTACTTGATGTTTTCTTGATGAATCCCTAAAAATTATTCTTATATTATGAACCCTACAATTAATAGCAATAAAATTCACCAAAAAAATAAATCTTAACATGCTATCATATATTTCCTCAATTCTTAATGCCCTTATGAAATCTTCCACAATTTTTTTTTTTTATTCTTTCAAGACCATGTAATTACCTCCATGAACTGTCAAGAAGGTATGTACAAAAATTCATGTTTCTCGTGACTACTCTATATGACCTCTAAAACCCTACAATACCAGTCATTCTCTTAGCAAATCTTATTTCAAGAGTTTGTCCCTTTTTCACATGAGATTACAAAAGTATGAACTATGATTTTTATGACATTTATTCGAGCATTAATCCTACGAAGTTCTGCCTAAAACTATGAACCATGTGATTTATGATAAGATTCACATGATTTCAAATTATGAACTATAATATATGGATTTCAAATATCTTTCAATGAATTTCATCCTATGAACTTTGAAGTATGTTTTCTCATAATCTCTAAAAGACATGTATATGATTTACGTTATGAAGTATGGATTTTCAAGCTAAATATGTTTTTATGGGTGTTATGCAAAATTATTATGTATGAGCTTAAAGCTATTTCATGACTATTTTTGAAGTAATGGTAGGCATAAGCTTAATTAACAAATGCCCGAAACTATGTATATCAGTGTAGGTTAAGGATCATATTAGTTGTTCAGACGACTCCTCTGTATGCCCCTTGGAAGAGCTTATTATGGATCCAAAAGAAATGTATGGCTCCTGACAAGGTATGTGGTGGCTTAACTGATGGGGCGAAGATCAGACTCCATGTGCTCTCATGGTGGCTATGTCGGGTTAACCTAAAAGGTATGATATTTTATGAAACAAAAAGACTATTCTTATGATTATAATTTTATGAATGATGATTTTCCCCACCATTTGAAAAGAGTATTCAAAAACGCATTGCATATAGATATTCAGCTTAGTCATCAGTTACTCAGTTTCAGAAGTTCACTTTTAGCTCGTTAGTTGCACTAATTGATTTTGATAATCATTATGTTTCTTGTAGTACTTAGATATTTCATGATCTTGATGCTATCATATTCCTGTTCAATTTTTTCAGATTTATTAGTGGTATTCCCATTTTAATTAACCTATTTTACAAACCATACATTCAATGCAGTCACGCCATTCGGCGTTGCATCATTTTAGGTGCAAATACGGTGATTCAGACCCAATGTCAGATGATTTGTTAGCTCCATTTCCTTAACTTAAGTGAGTCCTTGTTCTCAGAGGAATTAGTCATGATGAATTCATCTTTGTAGTTTGTAGCTATCTGATTAGCCAAAGGTAGACTGGAGGCCTTGTCCCGATAGATATTGCTCAGTCATGTTAGAAGGCTTCATAGATAGACAATTAGTCATGCATTCCAGCTTTGACCTTGGTGTCATTATGCTTCAAAACTTCAATAATTTATTTAGGAAAAACTTTTATTTGAAGACCTATTTTCCTTTTTATGATGGATTTCTCAAAGAGTATGTTTTAAAAATAATGCATTCCGCTCATGTCTAGATCTGTATGTTCATGTTTCATGCCATGCTATGGGTACACTCGGGTGAGAAATGGCATTGGGTGCTAGCCACGTTCAGGGTGTAGGCTCGGAGCGTGACATGTTATGTAGCCCATTATCTCATTAGCTTATCCTCCTCCTAAATAAATTCTTGCTTCGGTGGTAAAACAAACAAAAGGAAAAATGATTAAAAATAGACTTCTAAACCCTTAAGAACCTTCTATTCTTCTAGGACGTACTGGATATTACGTCACCATAGGTTTTCACTTATTGTTAAGCCCAGAGACTAAGACTCTCATCGTAGTTGACATATCGATAACAAAGTATAAACTATTTGAGACATCTACGTACATGTTTAGAGCCTAAAATTCATATACATACTAATGCTTACAATATGTAACTATATCAAAATTTATTTCACATTAGTTTCGAAATCGAAAGTTCACTATCTTTGTAGTCATCATCCAACTTCTAATATTAAATGAACATAAAATAACCAATTATGTAAGGAATACTTATCTTAAATTACTAAATTTCAAGATTAATTAAGAAGAATTAAATTCTATAATAAATATACAAATATTCAATAATGTCGAACTAAATTATTAAGAAGGTAGAATTTAGATTAAACAGAAAATATGTTATTAGATATAAAGTTGTAAATTCTAAATTTTTCATTCAAACTAAAATAACCTGATTCACTAATGACTAATGGAAACAGGACAAGGTAGAATAGTAGAAGAAAATTTAGTGAGTAAAACATGATAGCAAAAATTGTTCAACGAGGAGTATCAAATGTTAAGCTCTGTGAATTTGACACCATGCCTTTAATACTTGGATATTAGTAGCCCGCGACGCATGTATTTCTTGAGCAGTAACAAACAATTCAATAAATGAAAATGTGCCTCTTGATGCATCAGCAATAGCATAAAGAGCAGAAGAATTATGGTCTGAACCGAACTCAAAAGTATGAACGGGGAAAGTTGACATACCCACTGCCCTTTGTCTATTGCAAGAACGAATGGAAGAAGGCAACCGATTCAGATAAGGGATCAAATTTGGCTTTGAGGATCTAAGGTTTTGATTTATGTTGTGTTGGTTCACGGTATCACCATTATAGGTGTCTCTCCCATCAGACAAGAGAATGATACTCGCAACTAGATTCTTTTCATGCCTCTCTTCAAGAACACGATCCCCCATCTTGAGTACTTTTTCAATCCCACAATTTAATGAAATACCATTTATAGCCAATACAACTTTTGATGTTCTTGTTCGATAGTCCATCATAACAGAAAGCTTCTATGAGCTATAGATGAGAAAGTAACAATAGCAAGTTGATCGAAAGGCCCTAAGTTCTCTATGACAAGGCACATTACTCTCTTCAAGAGAGTCAACTTTGTTCCATTCATGTTCCCACTGACATCTAGTACCGTAACTAGGTCAATAGGTGCACATTCTAGGTTCCAATCCATTAGTGGTGGTGCCCTTACTCTAAGAAGAGGTACAAATTTTGCACATTTTTAGCAACGGTAGGAAATTCAGATAAATATCCCATGAGGATAGAAGGTGAGGTGGTATAATCAGTGCCGATCTTGTTTTAAAGAGGCTCATCATCTGAAAATTGAACATGCTAGGGACGGGATATAGATATTATTGGTAGAGGACGAGAGAAGTTAATAGGATAAAACACCTGAATACGATGCCCTCCTACATTTACATTAGTATCGAATTGAAAAGTGGGCTCTTTCCATTTGAATCTACAGATGGGGCAAAGGTGGTTTCCATGCTTAACATTTTTGTCAATGCATCTAAAGTGGAAAGAGTGTTTGCATTCAATAGTAAATATGGCCTCACCATTTTAAGCCTTCATCATTGTTCCCATTCTACGTACTGCTGTCCATTTTTACTGTCAAATGCAGACACTCTTTCAACTTTAGTTGTATTGGCAATAATGTCAAGCATGGAAACAACCTTTGCCCCATTTGTAGATGCAAATGGAAGGAAATCGCTTTTCAATTTGGTAGTGATGTAAATGTAGGAGGGCATCGTATTTATCCTGTTAACTTCTCTCGCCCTCTAATAATGGTATCTCCACCCCGTCCCCAGCATATTCAATTTTAAGATGAGGAACCTTTTTCAAACAACATCAGCATGGACGGGGTGGAGATATTATTGGTAGAATTGAAAAGGGAGCTCTTTCCATTTGAATCTACAGATGGGGCAAAGGTGGTTTCCATGCTTAACATTTTTGTCAATGCATCTAAAGTGGAAAGAGTGTCTGCATTCAATAGTAAATATGGCCTCACCATTTTAAGCCTTCATCATTGTTCCCATTCTACGTACTGTTGTCCATTTTTACTGCCCAATGTAGACACTCTTTCAACTTTAGTTGTATTGGCAATAATGTCAAGCATGGAAACAACATTTGCCTCATTTGGAGATGCAAATGTAAGAATATCGCTTTTCAATTTGGTAGTGATGTAAATGTAGGAGGGCATCGTATTTATCCTATTTACTTCTCTCGCCCTCTAACAATGATATCTCCACCCCGTCCCCAGCATATTCAATTTTAAGATGAGGAACCTTTTTCAAACAACATCAACATGGACAGGGTGGAGATATTATTGGTAGAGGATGAGAGAATTTAAAAGGATGAAATACCCGAACACGATGCACTCCAACATTTACATTAGTACCAAATTGAAAATGGAGCTCATTCCATTTGCATCTCTAAATAGAGCAAAGGTGGTTTTCATGCTTAATGTTATTGCCAATGAAGATAAATGGAAACAGTTATGCAGTAAATATGGCTATCGATACCTAGAAAGGGAACAAGGATGAAAACTGAGAATTGTACAACCATATTTACTGTTGAATGCACACTTTCTTTCCACTTCAAGTGCATTGGCAATAACGTTAAGCATTGAAACCACATTTGCCCCATTTGCAATTGCAAATGGAAAGAGATCCCTTTTCTAATTTGGTACTAATGTAAATGTAGGAGGGCATTGTATTCGAGTGTTTCATCATGTTAACTTCTCTCATCCTCTACCAGAAACGTCTCCTCCCCATCCCCAACATGTTAAATTCTTAGATAATGAACCTTTTTCAAACTACACAACAATGCACGGGGTTGAGATATTATTGGTTGAGGATGAGAGAAGTTAACAGGATGAAACACCTGAAATACATTCCCTCTTACATTTACATTAGTACAAAATATTAAAGGGATCTCTTACCATTTGTATATGCCAATTGGGAAATGTGGTTTTCATGCATAACGTTATTTCCAATTTAGTTAAAGTGGAAAGAATGTGTGTATTCTACGGTAAATATGGCCATGAATACATCGAACGGGAGTAAGGATGAAAGTTGAAAATGGTAAGGCCATATTTACTGGTAAATAAGGGAAACTCTTTCCACTTCAGATGCATTGATAATAACATTAAGCATAAAAACAACATTTGCCCCATCTGTAGATGCAAATGGAAAGAGATCCCTGTTTAATTTGGTAAGTATGTAAATGTAGGAGCGCATCGTATTTGGGTGTTTCATCCTGTTAAAGTTTCCTTCCCTTTGCAAATAGTATCTCCCCCCGTCCCCAACATGTTCAATTTTCAGATGATGAGCCTTTTTCAAACAACATCGGCATGGACAGGGTGGAGATATTATTGGTAGAGGATGAGAGAAGTTAACACGATGAAACACCAGAATATATGTATTCCTACATTTGCATTTGTGCCAAATTGAAAAGGAAGCTCTTTCCATTTGCATCTACAAATTTCTCAAAGGTGGTTTCCATACTTAATGTTATTGCTAATGCAGCTAAAGTGGAAAAAGTGTCTTCATTCTAGAGTAAATATGGTCATCGGTACGTAAAAGGGGAATAAGAATGAAAGTTAGGAATGTTGAGGCCATATTTACTTCTGAATACAGACAACTTTTCTAGTTCAGAGGCATTGGCAATAACTTTAAACATAGAATTCACCTTCGCCTTATCTGCAGATGCAAATGGAAAGGGCTCCCTTTTCAATTCAATACTGATATAAATGTAGGAGGGCATCATATTCGAATGTGTCATCCTGTTAACTTCTCTTGTCTTGTACAAATAATATCTCCAGCCCATCCCCAAAATGTTCAATTTTCAAATGATGAGCCTATTTCAAACAAAATCGACATGGACGGGGTGGAGATATTGTTGATAAAGGATGAGAGAATTTAACCGGATTAAATACCTGAATATGGTGTCCTCTTCATTTACATTAGTATCAAATTGAAAAGGAAGCTCTTTCTATTTGCATCTACAAATGGAGCAAAAGTGGTTTCCATACCTAACATTATAGCCAATGCAGCTAAAGTGGAAAGAATGTCTACATTTTACATTAAATATGGCCATTAGTACGTAGAAGGAAAACAAGGATGAAAGTTTAGAATGGTGAGGCCATATTTACTACTAAATGTGGACACTCTTTCCATTTCAGATGCATTGGCAAAAATGTTAAGCAAGGAAACCACCTCTTCCCCATCTGAAGATGCAAATGGAAAGGGCTCCCTTTTCAATTCAGTACTGATGTAAATGTAGGAGTGCATCGTATTTAGGTGTTTCATCATATTAACTTCTCTCGTCCTCTACCAATAAATCACCACCCCATCCCCGACATGTTCAATTTTAAGATTATGAATCTTTTTCAAACAACATTGGCATGGACGGGGTGGAAACATTATTGTTAGAGGACGAGAGAAGTTAACAGGATGAATTATCTGATTACCATGCCCTCCTGCATTTACATCAGTACCAAATTGGAAAGGGAGTTTTTTCCAATTGCATCTGCAAATGGGGCTAAGGCGGTTTCAATGCTTAATGTTATTGCAATTTTAGCTAAAGTGGAAAGAGTGTCTGCATTCTGCGGTAAATATGGCCATCAGCACGTAGAAGGGGAACAAGGATGAAAGCTAAGAACAGTGAGGCCATACTTACTGTTGAATGAAAATACTCTTTCCATTTCAGATGTATTTGCAATAACATTAAGCATGGAAACCACATTTGCTATCTTCACATGCAAATGGAAAGAGCTCCCTTTTCAATTTATCACTGATGTAAATGTATGAGGGCATCATATTCGGGTGTTTCATAATGTTAAATTCCCTCATCCTCTGCCAATAATATCTCAACCCCATCCAGCCTGTTACAAAGACCATCACCTTCTTGGAAAGATGCTGGAGATAAAAGAGAATACCTTCTGTTAGTTATCAGAGCCATGAGCCATGCACCCTTAAGATCCCACATCTTTGCTATCTCTTATGCTTCTTGTATTGTTTCTGTTACTTCTATCCAGTTTATCTTCCTATCAACCTCCAGACTTACTATTACATCGGTGGGAGACAACACCAGAAGGAAGAGCCGACGTGTCTTAGTTGTCTCACCCTCTACTGTTATCATCTCATTGGACACATTATTTTTGTAACAACTTACCATTTTTAAGAGAGATGTTTCCACAACTTGAGTAGTTTTAACGGAGGGAATAGGCAAGTATATAAGAAATTATTTCTCCTCGTCTACATACATGTCCCCAATGGTAATTACAGATTACTCTTGACGTTCAAGAAATTTCACTTACATATATGTCCGAAGATATGGCAACATTCTTTACTGCAGGTGATGCTACTATGCAGCTAAGTTGAAACTCCTGGGATACAACACTAAGGATACCACCAATACACATTGCAAAGGCATCTTGAACAGTAACAAACAATTCAATAAATGAAAATGCGCCACTTGATGTATCATAAATAGCATAAAGAGCATAAGAATCATGGTTTGAACCGAACTCAAAAATATGAACAGGGAAAGTTGACATACCCACTACCCTTTTTCTTTTGCAAGAAAGAAAGGAACAAAGGCAACTGATTTAGATAAGGGATCAATATTGGCTTTGAGGATATAAGGTTTTGATTTATGTTGTGTTGGTTCACGGTATCACCATTATAGGTGTCTCTCCCATCAGACAAGAAAATGATACTCACAACTGAATTCTTTTCATGCCTCTCTTCAAGAACACGATCCCCAATCTTGAGTCCATTTTCAATCCCACAATTTAATGAAATACCATTTATAGCCAATACAACTTTTGATGCTCTTGTTCGATAGTCCATCATAATAAGAAGTTTCTATTAGCTATAGATGAGAAAGTAACAATAGCAAGTTGGTCAAAAGGCCCTAAGTTCTCTATGACAAGGCACATTGCTTTCTTCAAGAGAGTCAGCTTTATTCCATTCATGTTCCCACTGACATCTAGAACTGTAACTAGGTCAATAGGTGCACATTCTAGGTCCCAATCCATTAGTGGTAGTGCCCTTACTCTAAGAAGAGGTGCAAGTTTTTGCATATTCTGAGAAACTATAGGAAATTCAGATAAATATCCTATGAGGATCGAAGGTGAAGTGGTATAATCCATGAAGTTATTGTTTTAAAGAGGCTCATCATTTGAAAATTGAACATGCTAGGGACGGGATATCGATATTATTAGTAGAGGACGAGAGAATTTAACAGGATAAAACATCTTAATACGGTGCCCTCCTACATTTACATTAGTATCGAATTGAAAAGGGAGCTTTTTCCATTTGCATTTGCAGATGGGGTAAAGGTGGTTTCCATGCTTAACGTTTTTGCCAATGCATCTAAAGTGGAAATAGTGTCTGCATTCAACAGTAAATATGGCCTCACCATTTTAAGCCTTCATCATTGTTCCCATTCTACGTATCGTTGGTCATATTTACTGCCGAATGCAGACACTTTTTCAACTTTAGTTGTATATATTGCCAATAATGTTAAGCATGGAAACAACTTTTGCCCCATTTGGAGATGCAAATAGAAGGAGATCTTTTTTTTCAATTTGGTAGTGAGGTAAATGTAGGAGGGCATCGTATTCAGGTGTTTTATCCTGTTAACTTCTCTCACCCTCTAACAATGATATCTCCACCCCGTCCCCAGCATATTCAATTTTATGATGAGGAACCTTTTTCAAACAACATCAGCATGGACGGGGTGAAGATATTACTAGTAGAGGATGAGAGAATTTAAAAGGATGAAATACCCGAATATGATGCACTCCTACATTTACATTAGTACCAAATTGAAAAGGGAGATCATTCCATTTGCATCTGTAAATAGGGAAAACGTGGTTTTCATGCTTAATGTTATTGCCAATGAAGATTAGTGGAAACAGTTCTATAGTAAATATGGCTATTGATACCTAGAAAGGGAACAAGGATGAAAACTGAGAATGTTGCGATCATATTTACTGCTGAATGCATACACTCTTTCCACTTCAAGTGCATCGGCAATAAAGTTAAGCATTGAAACCACCATTGCCCCATTTACAATTGTAAATTAAAAGAGATCCCTTTTTCAATTTGGTACTAATGTAAATGTAGGAGGACATTGTATTCAGGTGTTTCATCATGTTAACTTCTCTCATCCTCTACCAAAAACATCTCCTCCCCATCCCCATCATGTTAAATTCTTAGATAATTAACCTTTTTCAAACAACACCAACATGGACAGAGTGGAGATATTATTAGTTGAGGACGAGAAAAGTTAACAGGTTGAAATGCCTCAAATACATTCCCTCTTACATTTACATTACTACAAAATATAAAGGGATTTCTTACCATTTGCATACGCAAATTGGGAAATGTGGTTTTCATGCTTAACGTTATTTCCAATTCAGCTAAAGTGGAAAGAATGTGTGTATTCTACAGTAAATATGGCCATGAATACGTCGAACGAGAACAAGGATGAAAACTAAAAATGGTAAGGCCATATTTACTGGTGAATGCGGGAAACTCTTTCCACTTCAGATACATTGGCAATAACATTAAGCATGAAAACAACATTTTCCCCATCTGTAGATGCAAATGGAAAGAGATCCCTATTCAATTTGGTAAGTATGTAAATGTAGGAGCGCATCGTATTCTGGTGTTTCATCCTGTTAAATTTTCTTTCCCTCTGCCAATAATATCTCCCCCCCCCCCCCCGATCCCCAACATGTTCAATTTCCAGATGATGAGCATTTTTCAAACAATATTGGCATGGACAGGGTGGAGATATTATTGGTAGAGGATGAGAGAAGTTAACAATATGAAACACCGGAATATATGCCTTCCTTCATTTGCATTAGTACCAAATTGAAAAGGAAGCTCTTTCCATTTGCATCTACAAATTGCTCAAAGGTGGTTTCCATACTTACTGTTATTGCTAATGCAGCTAAAGTGGAAAAAGTATCTTCATTCTAGAGTAAATATGGTCATCGGTATGTAGAAGGGGAATAATGATGAAAGTTGAGAATGTTAAGGCCATATTTACTTCTGAATACGGACAACTTTTCCACTTCAGAGGCATTGGCAATAATGTTAAACATGGAATTCACCTTTGCCTCATCTGCAGATGCAAATGGAAAAGGGCTCCTTTTTCAATTCAATACTGATGTAAATTTAGGAGGGCATCATATTAGAATGTGTCATCCTGTTAACTTCTCTTGTCCTCTACAAATAATATCTCCAGCCCATCCCCAACATGTTCAATTTTCAAATGATGAGCCTATTTCAAACAAAATCGACATGGACGGGGTGAAGATATTATTGATAAAGGATGTGTGAATTTAACCGGATTAAATACCCAAATATGGTGCCCTCTTCATTTATATTAGTATCAAATTAAAAAGGGAGCTCTTTCTATTTGCATCTACAAATGGAGTAAAAGTGGTTTACATAGCTAACATTACAGCCAATACAGCTAAAGTGGAAAGAATGTCTACATTCTACACTAAATATGGCCATCAGTATGTAGAAGGAAAACAAGGATGAAAGTTTAGAATGGTGAGGCCATATCTACTACTGAATGCGAACACTCTTTCCGCTTCAGATGCATTGGAAAATATGTTAATCAAGGAAACCACTTCTTCCCCATCTGAAGATGCAAATGAAAGGGCTACCTTTTTACTTTGGTACTGATGTAAATGTAGGAGGGCATCGTATTCGGGTGTTTCATCCTATTAACTTCTCTCGTCCTCTACTAATAAATCACCACCCTATCCTCAACATGTGTAATTTTAAGATGATGAACCTTTCTCAAACAACATCGGCACGGACAGAGTGGAAATACTATTGGTAGAGGACGAGAGAAGTTAACAGGATGAAATATCTGAATACCATGCCCTCATACATTTACATCAGTACCAAATTGGAAAGGGTGTTTTTTTTCCAGTTGCGTCTGCAAATTGGACTAAGGTGGTTTCAATGCTTAATGTTATTGCAATTTTAGCTAAAGTGGAAAGAAAGTCTGCATTATGTGGTAGATATGGCCATTGGCACGTAGAAGGGGAACAAGGATGAAAGCTGAGAATGTTGAGGTCATACTTACCGCTAAATGTAGATACTTTTTCCACTTCAGATGCATTTGCAATAACACTAAGCATGGAAACCACTTTTGCCCCATCTACACATGTAAATTGAAAGAGCTCCATTTCCAATTTAGTATTGTTGTAAATGTATGAGGGCATCGTATTAGGCTGTTTCATAATGTTAATTTCCTTCATCCTCTGCCAATAATATCTCCACCCCATCCCAGTATGTTCAACTTTCAAATTATGAGCCTTTTTCAAATAACATTCGGAAAGGGTGCAGATATTATTGGTAGAGGACGAGAGAAGTTAATAGGATGAAACACATGAATACGATGCCCTCCTAAATTTACATCATTACCAATTTGAAAAGGTAGATCTTTCCAGCAGTATTCAGTTCAACATGTTATCTTCATTATTAATACTTGGTCATCACATCCAAATCAGTTTTCAGTTATGTTTTCGTACATTTATTTCCTTATTCAGTTTCTATATTGTTCAACTTGGCATATATCTTGCATGCTCAGTACATTCAAAGTACTGACACATACTTTTGTGGAACATCATTGTATGATGTAGGTTCTGGTGCTCAACATCTAGATCAAGCTTAGTTCAACTTCTAGGCCATACTCAGCAACTTCAGTGGCGATTCCTCATTGTTCGAGGGAGTTTCTTTATGCTTTTGGTTTAGTTAGCTCATTATCAGTTTTCAGTATTTTTAGGGTTAGCTGGGGCCTTGTCCTAGCAGCTCATCATTATTAGAGGCTTTCAGACATATATAGTTGTTTTGGGTTGTTCCCCATTGATATTCAGTTATATTCTCACTTGAAGTTCTTTTAGTTTGATTCACTTTACAGTTATGCTTCCGCTTACTTAGTTGTATTTCAATATGCTTGTGATATGTCAGACTTAGCGTTAGCTTGGGGTCATTTGTGATCTTAGGTCCCGTGTTGCGTCTAGGGCTTAGCCTCGGAATGTAATAGGTGTCATATGTGAAGCGGGAATCCGAGTCTATATGTGATTTTAAATTTTTCTACACTATAATAGTTATTTCTAGGTTTAATTTGATCACCTAACTTTTTCCACACATTTTTCTTACGTTACTTTTGAGGGAATTAACTTGATTTTGAAATTCAAATTGAGATCTTGCTTTCACTTTTGTAAAATCGTTCTTAATTCCTTGATTAATTCAATGTTTTTATTTGTTTCAAATGTTATGAGTGGCTAAAGCCACAACTAGGATTATGTGATCCATGGTGAATTTGACATTCTTGGGATGATTATTGGTGTAGATTCAAATAGTGTAAATGTGTGTATTGTTATATCCTTCATCTAAATTAATTTATAATGATTACAAACATTAGAATTTGTCTAAGGTTCAATTTCCTTGAGTAAATACGTTAAAACCCGAGAAAAAGAAGTAACAATATGGATTTGAGGTTCCTACCTCGTCTTATGGTTAATGTTGTAACAAGATCGGTCAACTTAGTGCAAATATCGAAGTTCTTATGGTCATTTCTTTTAGTTCAAGAGAATGAGATTGAGTGAATTCCATCTAATAGGTTGAGAAACATTTAGATGTATCAATCTAATTGATAGCTAGTATGCTTAGCACTAGAATGTGTGCCTAGGGCTAGTTTTATTAATAAAGAGAAAAGTATAAGCAAGGGGGGCTAGGCCTTACCTTACTAATCTTAATGAGGTAACGAACCTCTACAAATTAACAAGCATGAAGAAAATAAGAGCTAGAGAAAACTAGGTATTCTATGATCATCATAGAGTTTATAATACACTTTGTAATGATACTACAAATGAGGATGCTTAAGTAATGCAAAAATACAAAATCTAAGACTAAAGCTGAGTTATCAACCTCAAACTTCATTTTATATATGTAAGAATTAAAAGAGATGGATTGCCCGTGTAAAGTAACCTGAAGTATTTCCCTCTTGTCTTCTTCATCAAATATGTCCAATAAAACTTGATAGTTCATCACTTCTTTTTGGATTTACTTGATCGTGTTGTTGTTGAAACTGTCATATGATTTTGCTTTGCCAGTCGCATTGGTAGGTGCCTTGGAATAAATTCCTCAGTCACCTTACCATCCCAACTATGTAGCCTTTCATATGTCTTCTTTTTGTTTTTGTTGCTTCCAGTTCTTTGTTGCATAGGCGAGAGATCTCCATCCTTGGCTACCTTATCAAATAATATGTCTAGCATATTATCCTCATCATCCTCATCAAAATTTTCACTACCCAAGTCACTATCATAAGTTGTAGTTGGACTAAGTCTTGAAACTCCAGCTTCTGGCTCATGGCTTTTTTCCAATACCTTGGTGGTAATGGTCAAGATCTTTTTGGAGTTATCAATTGTCACTACCATAGATGGATTTGCCTTACTTGAAGGCATAAATATGGGTGCTTGAGGACTTAACTTACTCCTTGCAGGTGCAAAAATATGTTCTTCTTCCTCAACTAAATCTGCTCATCTAGAATCACTTGTTTCCTTCTCCAAACTCTTGTCATTCCTTTTGGAGATTGACTGTTATCCAAATATTTTCTCTCCAAGCGACTCCAATGATGGAGAATTAGAAACATCATGATTCGAGGGGTTGATTGTTGCCATAGGTGGTTTAACCATTGAATTTTCTTTATTCAACATTGTGGCATGTGACTCCTTGATTATTCTAGTAGTTTCTGGATTACATACTTTTGGAATTGGAGTGGACAATGCATGGAGCTCTTGATCAGAATTGATCCTTAAGGCATCAAGGTTTTAGAGCACACAACCTTCCTTGATACTTTATCTTCACAATTTATCGTTTGCTCCTTACATGTTGGGTTAGTGCAATCTAGTTGTTGTAGTTTGGTGTTACCAGGAGAAAACGTTTTGCTTGGTACTTCAGTCCAACCTCCCTTATCATTGTCCTTGAAAGTGAAGTCATGATCACATGTACCACCAGATTCGAAAATTTGATCCAAATTCTCTTCACACTGCTGCACCTTATTAGCTTGGCCAGAATCTTCAATCGTGGCCAAACTGGGATCTTTCCCAGATGAAACACCAGCAGTAGGTAGTTTAGGATTTGAAACTAGATCAAATTCCAAATTAATCACATGAACCACCGAATCACTAGTAACACCATCCTTTGCACCCAAAACCAAAGTCTGCGAGACCGTAGCTAAGGTACAATTTAGTGTAACTGTAGTAGTAAGAGTATTATCTCGAACACAAGTATCTACAACTCGATCTCCATTATTTTTAATGGCTTCCACCATTGCTATTTCATTATTATTTGCATCTGCAACTTGAGTAGTATCATCAATACTTTGATCTATATTTGCTAGTCCCCTCTTCTCATTTAAAATTGGTCGCAAATCACCTTGAAATTTCTCACCATTGAATTGTGCATCTCCAACCACTTCATTATCTTTGTGATTGTTATCTTGATTCTTTTTTTAACTCAACCGACAACTGTTTTCATCGTGATCTTGATGCTTACAATGGTTACAATATAAAGGTAAATTATCATAAACAAATTTCTAAAAAACCTCTTGAATCTTACCGATCTTCTCGTCTAAATACTGGAGACGCATCCTCTTAGGTAGCTTGTCTATAAGATCGAGTATCAGCTTCACCCTAGCAGTGCTAGGCCTTGTCTTGTCTTGTGTTGCCTTGTCGATACCTATTGGCCTTCCAACTGTTGATGCCATCGACAAGGATCTCTTGGCAAATAAATCTGGTGATAATCGAGGCAACGAAATCCACACCGCGGCCATTGAAGTTTCTTCTCTTGAATTGAAATCTACTGTCCAAGGAAATACCCTATAAAGATGTTGCTCTCCATGGAAAGGCAAAAAGCTTATTGATTTTGATAGAGCAACCACATAATCTTCATATTGGTCTATCCTTAGCGGAAGATGTCTACGAGAAAGTAAACCAACTAAACAGTTTCCTTTGATGCCCAAGTGTTTAGGTAAAACTGTTTGCAAATCCTTCACTTCTAGTGTATCGGATGAGAACTTAATAATTACAGCTTGATGTAATCCTTCTTCCTGTGTGAAAGCCTGTCGTTCTCCCTTTGTGAATTGAATTGTAGGCTCTCCATGTACATATTGAATCTGTTTCAACTGGATTTTTGTCAAATTTTGGGCAACTTGATTTGTGGTTAATCGAGTAGCAAAGGATGTTTGTTGATTAGGATTAGAGTTTGTCTCTCCCACAACCAAAGGCCGGGGAGAGATGTGCGCAGACATGGCTGTTGCTAGGGTTTAGGGTCCGCTGCTCTTATTTTATTTTTTGGTCCACTGATGTGCTTAGCATTTGGATCTTAACATCCTCTCTTTTTCCAATTTTTTGGAAAGATAGCTGCACTCAAGTAGTGCACTCACAATTTGCTTACTCAGTAATGCTTAAGTGATATTTTCGCTTATTTTGCTAGCTTTATATTTGTCTCAAATAATTTATCATGAATGGGGTTATAGCCTCCCAAAAACAGTGGGTGGTCTCACGGTTTAATAAATATTTTGGATCGCAATAGATATTCTTCACAAGAGATGCATAAAAAGTATATAAAGATCGCTAAATAAAATACACAAAATTTATATAAAATTATTATGTTCTATTCAAATGGTAAAAATTACTTTGACTCGGGGCACTGTTTGATTACCTATCAAACCAAAAATAAACTAATATGTCTACTTATAAGTGAGATTTACAAAAATGAACTTAGAAATGGAAATTTGAGAAAAATGAGTTGATTTAGAAACAATTAAGTCAATCAAACATTAGAATATAAAGATCGCTAAATAAAATACACAAAATCTATATAAAATTATTATGTTCTATTCAAATGGTAAATAATTATGAAAGATAATTACTTTGACTCGGGGCACTGTTTGATTGCCTATCAAACCAAAAATAAACTAATATGTCTACTTATAAGTGAGATTTACAAAAATGAACTTAGAAATGGAAATTTTTAAAAAAATAAGTTGATTTAGAAACATTTAAGCCAATCAAATATTAAAAAAATTGAAAAACATTTTTCAGAAATACACCCTAAAGTTTTGATTCTCTTTTTTAATATGAAAGATTTGTTCATTAGACAATGAGAAGCATAATTTCAAAACAACTCATTTTCAAGGGTATTGGGTACTTTTTTGAAATAATATTAATAAAACATAAAACAAGGAGCGGATAGGTGAAGGAGTAGTTGAATATCCAATAGATTGGGCCGCCACGGAAAATCAATAATTACACTCTCTTCTTGCTTTAGGTCAACAGTTAACAGACTTGTCTCCGCAATTAGAGGTTCGAAAGTGGAAAACATGGACCGACCATTTGCAATGTAATGTAATATAGGGGTGTTAAAATGAATGGATTGGATTGAAATTTGAGATATTAAAACAGATTGAAATAGAAATTGGATTGAGTTAAGACCCGCTCAAATTTATTAAGAAATTTTACACAAATTTTTTAGTGTTAAGAGTTAATTACATCATATCCCTACTCTTTTCTAAATTACAAAAATCTCTTAAATTTGATGAAATTTGAATACATCCCAAAACGTTTCGATACAATGCGTCCCTATTTGGGATACATCGCTCAACGTCTCGATATATTATATCTCGGTTTCAAATACATCACTCAACGTCTTGATACATCGCGTATTTTCCGATACATCGCGTACGTCCCGATACATCGCATAAAGTGATATATTTATTCGATATATTACGTAAAATAATGTATCTGATAATAAGAGAGAGTAGGGATTCTTATAATTTTTCAAATGTTGGAGAATTTTAGAGAATATGATTCAATTAGTTTTGTATTTAGATCATTTTTCCAATTTATTTTGGGTTTAAATGGCTAAAAATTGGACTGGGTCATCACCGTCTAATTTAACTCGCTAAAATCAAAATAATTTTAACATATTGTTATTTACCTTTTATAACCACAGTCTGAAATTTAACTAAAGAAAAAAAAATTTAAAAAAAGTTGCAAACGTATAGATAAATCCTTAAAGATATATAAATGAATAGTAATTCATATCTTCACTATGAGTACATACGTTACACCTATCCATATAAAGACCTTAAACCGGATTGAAATTAGAGATTTAATTGGATTCAATTAAGGATTCTTTTAAATGGGTCAAAGCTTGAATGAGTTGCGATTAACTCAATTCAAACCATCTAAAGTTCAACCCATCAAATTGGGGACACGTTAGATGAGTTACCTACATTTTAGCTCATTTTAACACCCCTAGTTAATACATTGAGGATTATAAGTTACATAGAGTAACAATTTGTTAGAGTATAATTTATTAAAAAGCGTTAAATTTAAAATTAGATGTTTATGTTGTCAATTAAGTTATGAATCTTTTATGAGATGAGGTTGATCAAATTAGGCCCTACACTTTTCAGTCCACGCCTCAATTTGTACATATCAAAAGCTTAAAAGGCGGGTGAGTGTGTGTGGGGAAACGAAAATTGTACTATACTTACCTCTCAATCATCTTTGACCTACAAAAAAGAAAAGTCTAACTAGGCCATATGTCTCCCACATTATATTTCTCTAATAACTCAATATTAAATTTACTTTGCATTCTCTTCTACTTTTTTGACAAAATAAAAAAAACAAAAAATTCCTTCTTTATATCTTTGACAAATTTCTATGAATTTGCTCACCAAACTATTTTTTCTTTTTCATATTATTTGACCCATATTAACTCGACGCAATTCTTAAGAAAGTTTTTATTAAGGGTGTATTTAACGGTTTTATTAATAAAACTTTGAAATTTTAAATTTAAGTAGTAGTACTTTAATAGTTATTTAATACCAAAGATAGCATAGAAGAAAAAATCTTTTGATTTTTTAAAATGGACAAATAAAAAGTAAAAAAATTGTTTTTGATATATCTAGGAGCCAAGTAAAATGAAACGAAGAAACTAGTAATAAAATTCAAAGAAAGAGGTCATTACACCAAAGATAATATTAGAGGTAAAACAAATTGAATAATTATCATAAATTATATACCTGACGTAAAGCAAATCAAATTATCTTAAAATATTACTATACTTCTACCGTCTCAATTCATATGACACTATTGACTAGGCATAAAGTGTAAGAAAATGGAATTTTTAAAATTTATTTCTAAAATAGATCTCAGACATTTGTGCTAGTGTGACTAATAACTCTATTAATTAAGAATAAAAAATGGAAAAGGGTCAAAAATACCCCTGAACAATTGAAAATGGATCAAATATACCCTCCATCTGATTTTGGGATAAAAAATATCCTTACCGTTAGTGTATTGGCTCACTTTTACCCCTCAAAACTAACAGATGTCATGTCACCTTAAAAATCACATAAAACAATTTTTTTTGCTGATTTGAAAATTCAAATGGACAAAAAAGTCTAAAATATATTTTTTTCCTTTGACCCATCTTCCTCGACTAGTGATGAATTACGAGGCATCTGGTGGGAGAATAGCAATTGTGTGCCTACCCGAATTCTTCAATACGCTCTTGAAGCTACATGATCTGTTGACATTTCTTAATCCGTAGTATATACCTTCAACTTGGCCTGTTCCTTTGTCCATTGAGTTCAATTTTTGGGTGTTGTAAATGTCTAGTGGAAAAAACATTATGTCTATTCTTTTGTCCTCAAAATGCAGCATTCAATGATCACTTCTTGTTGCCATTACTCTTTCTACTTTACATTTTTTTTTGGAGTGTCTTCAATGTTCTAAAAAATATTTTTTTAAAAAATATAAAAAAATAAAAATAAATCTATCTTTCACTTCTTTTTCTTTCTTTTAAAAAAAGAATGAACCTGTGGCTGTGTAAAAAAAAATCTTCATTTTTTTCATCTGAATTTATTTCTTATCTTCTCCTCGTTATATACTTTCAAAAATTCTATTATTCCTTGAAGATAAATCAATTCTCTCCCTTATACACTAATTTTATCATTATTCTTTTTAATTTCAAGTTTTTAACTCTCATTGTGGTAGCAGGTAAAGGAAAAACAATCTCAAAATTTTGTTGAGGAAAAATAAAACAACAGAGGTTTCAATATTGTTGGCTGGGATAATTACTCCATAAATCAAAATCCTTGCACAATTTTATTCATTGTATTATTTCCTGTAGTTTCAATTCTTCACAATATATTTTCCTATGCTATTAATCTTCTCCAATTTCAAAAAAAAATTAAGTAAGAAAAGGCCAAGATGATGAGAAGGCAACCGATTGAGTCAAAATTCCAACGCTTAATGTATTTTTTTAATAAATTTCGTCGAGTTTTATGAGTGGGGTCTACATCATCTTCGGGTAGGAGAACAACAATGGCAACATCGATGTTGTAGATTACTTTCGGTTGGATTTGTATCTCTTCATTCGGTGATTTCTTTTGCAGATCCATGACTGTTTCACTACAATTTACACATTAGGTCTTTTTGTAGCAAAAATAATAATCTTTTATGTGATTTTTAAGGTGACATTGTATCTGTTAGTTTTGAGGGGTAAAAGTGAGCCAATACACTAACGGTAAGGGTATTTTTGACCCCAAAATCAAACGAATGATATATTTTATCCATTTCCAATTGTTCAGGGGTATTTTTAACCCTTTTCCGGATAAAAAATAATAATTTTAAAGTTAAAGTTATTTTAAATTATAGAAAAATGATATTTTTTTGATAAATTAAAAAGAAAAGTGTATTATACATAAATTGGCCGATCATGTAATTTAAATTGAGTTATCAACTAATGAGGGATTGTAGCGTTGTTGATGATGTAATTCCATCTCATGTTCCTTCGCTCATCGATTATATTTTGATTAATTTAAAACTTAACATAATTAATTTTGTATTTTAAAGGGATAAAGGAAAGGGTAAATTACATAAATCCCATAGTTTTAATATGAAATTATAATTTATCCCTAATAAGTTTCTAATTAAATTAATCCCTTAAATATTAAAAAAACCGGATACAATAATTGAAGCTCGAATACATTAATATGTAGCTCGGATATATTAATATGTAGCTCGGATACATTAATACATAGCTCGGATACATTAAATATTGTCTCGGATACATTAATATGTAGCTAGGATACATTAAAAACTAGTTTGGATACATAATATGTAGCTCAGATACATTAAATACTGACTCGGATACATTAATATATAGCTCAGATACATTAAATACTGACTCGGATACATTAATATGCAGCTCGGATACATTAAAGAAATAAGGGATTTTTGAGATTTTTAAAAGTAATAGGGGATAATGAAAATAAGTGAAACAGACGAGAGGGAGTTTGCTCGGATGGTAAGCACCGCTCACTTCCAACCCGAAGGTTGCGAGTTCGAGTCACCAAGGAAACAAAAGGGGTGGGAGCTCCTAGGGAGGGTTAAAAAAAGGGAAAATTAGCTAATTAGTCAAAATTTCTAACATAATTATTAAAAAAATCTTTAAAATAATTATTAAAAATGTCAATATGTCAATATTTTAAAAAATATAGTGTATCCTAGTTTAGTTCCTAATTTATCTCACATTAATCATATGTTCTCTCTCATATATTGTTTTTATAGGAAATTATATATTTATAATTATCCTCCTAAAATACATCATATTGTCACTCCTTTTTAACTCTACTTTCTCTCTCTATTCATTATTTTTATTCCCTTTCTCTCTGCTTCCAAATTCTTTCTCTCTTTTTTTTTTTCAAAATGGAAAAAAATCAAACAAAATATTTGCATCATATTCTCATTTAATCGGATAACTTCCTTTGGATTTGTATTTGTTGGACTAACATCAGAATATTTTAGTTTTGATTTGTATTTTTTTTTTTTGGCCGTTTATGTATTTTTGTGTTCCAATTTATTCAACTTCAAAATCGTTTATTTAGTAAATTTTCTTTTGAGTCTGCTTTTTTAGTAAACCTCGTTACTATTTAGGGTAGGTTTTGTATTTTGGTGTTTACATTCTCCAATTTTAGTTAATATTTAATTTATTTAATTTCATACTTAATTTGTGTTCATATTAGTATTGTCAGTTGTATTTTCATATGTCAATTGTATTTTCAGAATATTGTATTTATTTAAATGAAATTATAGACGACTTAAATGATATATATTCTTACTTAAATTGTATTCATATTAGTATATGTTATATTTTTTATATTTTCAGCAATATTATATTTATTTAAGCATATTGTATCCATGTGCATTCAAATCAATCATTTTGTATGCTATGTTCAAATTCAGTTATCAACTATATTGTATTCAAAATAAATGTATTTTGTATGTTGTATATCAATTATTTATACTCATGTAATTTTATTTTTAGCTTTTGATTAAACAAAAAAAATGTATTCTAAATTGATTTTGCATTTTAAAAGTTGTATTTCAAAAATTGTATTCAAAAAGTTGTTTCCTAACTGTTGATCAAATTCATTATTCACTTCTATTTGTAACTTTTGATTCAAGAAAAAGTTGTATTCTAACCTGATTTGTATTCCAAAAGTTGTATTTTAAAAATTGTATTCTAGAAGTTGTTGTCTATAATTGTTGAACAAATTTGTATTCCAATCAAATTTATACTCCAATCATTCAATATATAAAATCATAATAATTCAATATAGAATAGGGATCACATAATCAAAATTGTATTCAAAATAAATTGGTATTCTAATAATCCAATACATAATATCATCAAATTTGTATCCAAACTAATTTGTATTCCGATTATTCAATATACAATATCACAACAATAAATTTGTATTTGAATAAAATTTCAAAAATCTACTCTCATGCTGCATCACCACCAATTTTGATGAATTCTTTGAGATAATACCAGATCGATTATATCTTGAAGAACAAATGTGATTTTTCGATTGTATATTTCAATTAGCTTCTTTGATCGGTCCTTGATTTTGTGTTTTGTAGGAACACCGACGATGAATTGCTTCAATTTTGTATTTCAAAATTGCTTCCCAGATCTATCAATAATTTTGAATTTTCTAGAAAAAACGATGATGAACAGATGGAATTTTAAATTTTAACGATGATGCACATAATTTTGAATTTTAAAACGATGATGCACATAATGATGAGCTTTTTTTTTACAACAGATCCATGACTCTTGACAAATAAAAGTAAAAATTCTTAAAGGAGATTTATCCATAAACGATGATTAATCGACTTGACTTCTACGAAGAATGAAGATTATCAATGGAGAATCAAAAATTGATAACGGAGTTTGAATAACAATCGATTAATTCAAAATTTTGTTATCCAACGAAAAATGGGGCAAATCAACGAAAACTTAAATTCAATTTCAATGGAGTTATTCGAAAATGGATATTGGAAATATGCAGAACAATGGTGAAAGGGGTTTGAAAGAACAAGAGAGAGATGGCACTTCGTATTTTTCCAATTGTAACTTATTAGAGATTTAAGTGATTTTTACCTTTTTAAAATATTTTCTCCCATGATTTTCTCCATTTTGTTGTTAAAGATTTGTATTCTTTCAAATTAAATAAAGGGAACCTTACATAAATATACTATAAATAAAAAATATTTACCATTTATAGCAATAACATTTTTTTTTCACTTGATCACTTTTAATACATGTATAATACACTTTTAATTCATATTACAAAAAATAATTTACTATTCACATATAATACAAATTTTATTGATGGATAATACATTTATCACACATTTTAATACAATTATAATACAATGTGTCAACTTCTTACCAAATAAGCA
>JAJOOS010008826.1:0-56761 GCA_029582725.1 Solanum chiquidenum
AAATATAATCTTCATAAAAAGAAGAAGAGAAAGAATCAATTAAAAGATACTTAATGAATTCAAATCACAAAAAATGCTCCTAGAATCATCAAAAAGATCTTAAATTGGAAGGAATATGGGAGAAAAATATTGAGAATATGTGATATAGAAATATTGATGAAAGAGAAAATATTAATGAGGGTAAAAATGAAAAACTGATCACATAAAATGTGCCTAAACATAATTAATTATCCCTGTAATAATAATTTTCCTATTTAATATTTAATAACTTTCCTAATTATTTGTATATAATTAACTTTGCTATTTATTGTATAGTTATATCCATATAACATAAAAAAAATAAACTATAGCTATTTATTTTAAATATATATTGATGTTTGCCATATTCTGTAATTTTTCCTATTTAATTATTTTACTTTTATGGGTAATTGCTTAGTTTGCCGATTAACCCAAGTCCATAATCCATAGAGGAGGCGCTAAAAAGTAAGGCCCAAAATCTTATCACAGCAGAGTTTGTTGTTGGGAAAACAAAGAATAGCCACAGCCCACACTCCTCTGTCTCAGCCGTAAACTTGGCATATCTTTCTCCGGCGAATTCCTCGACGATCTTTGTTTCTCCCCAAAAACAGGGCTGGTAATGTTCCCTTCTCTCTCTCCTCTTATCTTTTGTAGATTTTTTTTACATCTGTGTATTTGGACTCAGCTTCAGTAATCCCCTACAGTACTGAGTAGTTCTACCCAAACTCTTCAACCGCTAGGGCACCCCCTTAGTTCCAATCATTTTATGCAATTCTCTAAACATTTATTTATCTTTTGTATAAAAGAAGAAAATTGGAATTACACAATGAAACCCTAAAATGTGAAACTGATAAATTTTACACTTTATGTGAGTTTATTTTATTGGGCACCAAGTTTAAGACAGGTCTATGAAACATGGTTGTCCAAAACAGGCTATACAAGTGTCTGTGGCTATAAATTACTATCTCATTAGGGGTAAATGAAAAGTTTAGAGTTTAATTCTTTCTAAATATAGACAAGTGTCCTTTTGGGACAAACTTAAAAGGGAAAGAGTATCACATAATTTGGGATAGAGAGTAATTCATTTTCCGTATCTTGTTATATAATACAAATAGTTTCATGGCAATTTTTTTTTGGTAACCTGCCTATTTTCATTCATAACCAAAATTGTATCTTTACAAACAGAGTAGTATTGGACTAACTACTCACTCATCAATACAAACAAAATCTACTAACCTATAACCTTCTATACAAATACATCCTAAATAGATCAGCGATTCAATTATATATAGCTAATCCGAAACTAAGGGTAGATTTCATGTCAATTTTGGTCTTGAATGTTGAGCATTGTGATGTTGTGAGATTAATGTATAACATGTTGTGATAATTATCACCTAAAATGACCAAAATTTTTGTTGCCAACTAAGATCATTAATTATGAAGTATTAATAGTAGGGTCTATATTAGTTGGAAATGGAAATGGAAATGAAATTGAGATTATTCTTTTATAGGATTAGCAAAAAACCTCTGCTTGGTAGTTGAAATAGCCATTTGAAAATATATATAATGGATTTGGAACTTTATAGTTATTTTTCCTCGCATTACTTTGTAGTGTTAATAGTTACTTATCTTTATTTTTTTCTTCATCGTGCCTCTTTTACTAAAGCTCGTGCTTTAATTGAGTTTGAATTTAAAGCTGCAGCAAAACTTGGCACTATTTTACTCTCTTCTCCTTTGACAACATTTCTCAATCATCTCATCTACTTCAAATGTAAACTGTTTTTGCACACTTCCCTCTTTGAAAACCATGTCAATGTGTAACAATCATATGTTCCTTCACCGTAGAGTTATTGCCCAAATATAGTATGTGTTTCAAAACCTTATCCAAGATCCTTGGGTGATGCCTGTGCATATTGCAGACCTACTAAGCTGCTGGATGAGAAGAGGGGGAGTAAAACACAGAAAAAATGGTGGAATCTAGTTCCATCTTGCATATGGTGGTCAATTTGGAGGGAAAGAAACAATAGATGTTTTAAGAATATTACTAACCCTATGCAGAAAGTAAAAGAAAGCTGCATTAATACTCTATTTTTGGTGTAAAGAAGAGGGTATAGATGAAGTAGATCAGTTAGTAGATTTCCTAGGCTCTTTGTAATTATGATTACTTACCTTGTAATTTTTGTTTGGTTGCCAGCATGCCTTCATTGCCAATGAATACAACTTTACCATTCTCAAAAAAAAAAAAAAAACAAGTCAATGTGTAAGATTATCTAAGTAGGGTGCAATTGATTATTCTGTGCAGAATTTTAAACGGTTTTGATTCCAGAAAATGTGATTTGAAATAGAACATTAAAAATGTTTTTTGACACATCTCAAATGCAAAGCGGTAACAGAGATCATACAAAATGTTCATGCGATATTGCAATTTTTTTTGGCATGCCAAAATTTAGTATTGGTTTCAATATTGTGAGCGGTAAGTATTTATCTTTTGAAAATAAATTTGGTTGTTACCAACTGTGGGCATTTTTAACAATTAAGATTCATGTCTGCAGTTAAGGAATCTGCTTGTGGGATATGCCGTATCTGGTTCGTGATCATCTGTTTATTGGCAACATAGGCGATGCAGCGGAGGTTCTTCAGCATGGTAGTGATGAAATTACACATATCTTGTCCGTCCTTAGCTCAGCTTCAATATCATTTTTCTCAGAATGGCGTTCTGGGATTTCGATACCAACCAAGGAGATCCGGAAGGAATATGTTGGGTATTCGGGAAATGCAGATGCTATAACTGATGAGACTAAGAGCTCATCAACACCTAAGAAGCTCCTGTACTTGCTTGAGAATGCAGGGAAAGATTTGAAGTTTATAAGGATGGCTGTGCCCTTGAGAGACATGGAGAACGAGAATTTGCTGGATTCTTTAGATGTTTGTTTGGATTTTATCGAAGAAAGTAGAAAAGAGGGGTCTGTATTGGTGCATTGCTTTGCTGGTGTATCAAGAAGGTATTGCTTCTACATGGCTCGTATGCTCATTCTTTTAGGGGGTTGGTTACGTCCCAACTTCTGGGTGCAGTAAATTAGACGGGACATTCTACTAAGTCCTGATGGACCTTCACCCAGTAGAATGGTCATTTATTACAAAAAAAACATTTATGAATGAGGAAGCTTATACTACATCTTAGAAAATGGAAATACTCTTGCAAAGTATGTTGTGTGTGTGTATGTGACTTGGCATGAAGTTTTAAAAAGAAAGTAATACTTTTGAAACTTGTGGTAAAACAAGCCATTGAGGTTTGTGTGACTATAAATCATCTAACTAAGGATAACATGAGAAGTTTAAAGTTAAATTATTTGTAGATAAGAAAAGATGATATTCTTTTTGTAATAGACTAAAAAGGAATGTATGCCACATAATTTGAGACGAAGAGAGTATTTTTTTTTTAAGAAGTTGCAGTTCCTTTCCTGTCCACACAAAAGCAATATATTCAGTTTTTCTCCAACCTAAATGTGGATTAACCAGCTTAATTTGGATGTGTACTGATTCTTAATGTTCTCAAGTCTCATTTCATATGGAACCCTTTTTTTAAAAAAAAAAACTTGCTGATATTATAACATGATCTTCACTTTGACTTCTAGTACCAATGCACCATCTGTTTTTGGACTCTATTCTGTTATCAGGATTCCTCTGTAATTGGATGTACTAAAATCTGTTTTAAGTTGCTTTAGCTGACCTGGGAAGACTTCTCACCAGTTGAAAAAGTGCAATTCCTCATGAAATGAATATAGGTTGAATGATACAATAAAAAAGATGTGCCAGATGTGGACATCTACCTTTTGGTACATTGAGCAGTCCGTGAGCTATTCATACCTATTGCAGAGGATTCAGATTCATACAATGGTTCCTTTTGCTTTTTTTCATGAATCAGTTGAAGTTAACTTACTGCATAGGCTGCTGTTTCGCTATAAAAATGACAACAATTTGTCAAGGCTTAGTACCTGCTACTTTAAGCAGTTACATGCATGCTGAACCTTAACCTCGGGTTCTTTCTTTCTTTTGTCAAGATAAAACTCATCCATTAATATCAGTTATTGAGTTTTGGAAGATGAGATAGGGTATATTGCTTATCAATTAACTTGCCAAACTAGTAAAAATGAATTTAGTTTCGTTTCAATGTAAAGATACAAATGGTTTGATTTGTTACCATTAAGAGATAATATGCCGCTTTCAGAGTTGAAACAGTAACTTTGGTAACAGGCTACTGAATAGGACTATTACAATGTACAATATTTTTCCTTTTCTTTTTGGGTTGAAGATATTTATGTTACTGTCTTTTATATATTTATCAATAAGACAAGCATAAACATGGGGTCTAAAATGATGATCCTTGCTTGGCGAAGATGAAATTGGTCATAAATTAAGATTCCATTTCAAACAAATTGGTCAAAAATCAAGATTTTCATTGACTAATACTGTTTGTTCTTTTTGGGTCGGGAAGGGGGGATAAGGACCTAGGTTCTAGGGCCTAACTCTATCATTTATTCGATCTTTCTGCTTGGATGCAAAAACTCCCCTGCACTATTAAATTTTGACTATAGTAAAGTTTGAGTTTTACCCATAGCGGTCAATATGATCAATCACCAGCATAAGTGTGTAAGTTTCTTTCTAGGTTCATTATAGTCTCTGGTTATGTTACGGTGAAGTGGAAATTCTGATATATTTGGTCTAACCAAACCTAAGAAATTCATCTATAAACAAATGAACTGCTGCTCATTTCATTTTCAGTTAAATTGTGTTTGATGGTTGCCTAACTTTTCACATACTTTGGGCATAATTCCATACATATCGTTACACGATGTTTGTGGTTGTGTAAAAGAACAGTAATTAAGTTATCTCCAATAAGATTCTTTTCCACTGCCATGGTTATTATGTACCTTTCCACCTGAATGTAAGAATGCCTGGAGATGCTTCCTGGCCTATGTCTCTAATGGAGGGCAAGCAGTCTAGGTTTTCTTGGTAAATTTTCTACTGCTTACAATATCCTGCTAATTTTTGACCAATTGACACTCTTGTTTGCTCTTTTGGTTTCAGTGCAGCCATCATTGCAGCTTACCTGATGAAAACTGAACAACTATCTCAAGAAGGTTTGATCAATCTCTTTATTCTGTTTCTACTTTGGGCATTCACTATGGAATACCGGAGAGCATAATTTCAACACAGTAACTGTTGGTGGCTTCCGTTTGAGCTGCCTGAAAAAATTGCACAATTTGCTAAGAATTAGAGATTATTCTTCTGCTTTTATGCACCTTGAAGATCATCCCTTTGTCCTTATTATTGTTTGAAATTTCTTCTGCTTTGTTTCTACAGATGCGATTGAATCTCTACGTCAAAGCTGTGAATTTGTCTGCCCAAATGATGGTTTTCTAGATCAGGTGAAATAGGCAGTAAGAAGTGATTTGTAAGCAACACTTTATGATCATTAATGAAATTAGTTTCCTGCTTTGTCCAGTACCTGACTGGATTCTGAGTGAATTTTGTATCTTTTGTCTGCAGTTGAAAATGTTTGAACAGATGGGTTTCAAAGTAGATCATGCAAGCAGCGTTTACAAACGCTTCCACCTTAAAGTCCTAGGTCCACTTTCTCACTTTTCTTTGTCTATCTTCAGATTATTATTATTTATTTCTCAACTACATAGAAGTTAGAAAATGGGGAAAATCCTGAATATGCAAGGTACGTTAGGTAGGTTTGTTTTAGATCGATCCAATAATCTGTACAAACTTAGAGTGCATTGACTGAAGGATATGGGCAATATTATCTCTCATAAATCTCTTCTTCATCGATCTCCTCTAAAATATTGGATATCTGATACAACTCAAAGTTGATTGTCGCCTTGATCACCAAAAAAATTCAGTTACTACAACTTTCATCATCAGGATTCACATGGAAAAAAGGTTATATTTCAGATCAGGGGCAAATCTTATGATCTTATGGAGACAACTTCTATATCAGAGACATGGTATGATTGGGTGGAGACGGCGAGAATGTCGATCAGAAGAATGGTGCTTACTGCTTAGTAGGGGAGCTTTACTCTGTCTATGTAAAAGGCTCAAGGAAGCTTTTGAAAACAGAGGGAAGAACTTAAAATCTTGGAGATGCCGAGATTGTTTGACTTATATTTATTACCCCCAAAAGTTCAATGAATATGGCCGTGTTTTTTCAGTTATAGCAGTGAAGGGATAGGCTAGAACAGTAATCGTTTTACCAGAGAATGCATTCAATGAGGGATGGGGTAGCCTGGCCATTAAAGTAGAAAAACTTCATTAAGAGAAAGACAGAAACATGCGGTGCATTTATTACAACAGGGGAAGCAACTATCAATACAGGCAATGGGGGAGTCAATTACCAAGAGGCATTACAAAAAAGTAAATGGAATCAAAAAGAGGCAGAAGTGTTTGAAAATGAGAAGCTTCTGATGACAACCTCGGGCTCAGAGGAGAATGAGCTTCTGCGCAGATGCCTAGTGGGGAGATTCTGTGGTGGAGAAGAGGCTCCTACCTGCAATGAAATTCAGGAGATGGGCACAGCATACTTAGAAAGATGTTGCTAATATTTAGGTTTACGACATGATAGACTATAGCTATGGAACAGGGTGTTATAGCTATGGAACAAGGAGGTCATGAAAAAGATTAGATTTGATTGCGGTGGTTGGTTGGAGAACGAGGAAGAAACTGAACTCAAAATCATCTGTGATGGGCTAGAATCAGAGTTCGAGGACCAAAAGAAAGAAACCGTCGAAAATAGAGATCGCAGATTGTGATTTAATATATACCTTGCCGATATGGTGTGATGTGGAACTCCGGTGACCTATAGATCGGCAATGGAGGCTGAAACCTCTGATTGAGGTGATAGCCAGGCTACAACAGAAATTGTAGCGGACAACTATACTCCTACAATAGACGGGGTCTTACATTGAAAAGGAGAAGTAGCAGGAGAGGATAGCTTAGGGTTTGAAATTAACAAGGAAAAGGGAAATTTATCAGGGGCAAGTCATGTGTCAAAGGGGTGTGGGGTCCCTGCTGATTTATTAATAGCGGAATCCTCTTTTATTTTGGTTGGGTAAGAAGAATCTTTTCAAGAAGGAGGTCTGATTCCTTTTTCAGAAACCAATAGACCGGTTGGGATTTTTAATTAAGTCCAATGGATTCACAAAACCCTTTACACATTCCATTTAAAGAAAGTTGGGAAAATCAGAAAAAGCCTATGAACATTCCAGTATTGATGGGGACACAGAGTTCTGCATGTGAATGGCAATAAGTCAGTAACTCCCAAGAACTCTCAAAGCCTCCCTGTGGATAATATGCAGATCAAAGCAATTACTTAAAGATGTGAAATAGTTTCAAGCGAGCTGGATAGCACTAAGAGAGTTGGCAGTGAGGGGGAAGAAGGCTCTATGAAGTTCTTTGGAGAACAACTGGTGGAGTATGAGGACCCTAAACCGTTAGCAGTGGATGACAACATTGTCGAAGATGTCATCAAATCACAAGCCACACTAAAGTTTCATCTCAATCTAATCAAACGTAGTCGTTTCTTTGTAGTCTCTACCAAGGGGTATGAAAAAGTTTTTTTAAAAAAAAAATTAGTATTGTGCGGTACGAAAAAAAAAATTCTCTTCAATCATGAAATTGGAGCAGAACATGCCAAGGGAGAATCAGAAGTCAAAGGATAGCTCATCAATCAGTAACAACAAACAACAACAGTGTCCCAAAGAAATTTAGGGCGTGTTTGGATTAGCCTATTTTTAGGTGCTTTTGGCTTTTAAGCACTTTTTAGTTTGGAGGTGTTTGGAAAAGTTAAAAAGTGCCTTTAAGCACTCATATTTAGGCCAAAAAAGTTTTAAAATAAGCCAAAAGCCAAAAGTAGGGTATCCCCTACTTATGACGTTTAGCTTTTGACTTATAAGTTACTTTTTATAAGCTTATCCAAACGGGCACTTAATTTTCAACATGAATTCAAGGATGGTGAGCCAAGAATAGGAGGGAGAGGCCTAACTATTATGGAACAATGAGGGTGAAATTAGTATCATCGAACGTTAGGGGTCTAAATGATGAAAGGAAAAGGGATTAATCAGAAACTAATTAAGTCAATTGGGGGTAGATATCTGTATTTGAGTGGAAACTAAATTTGAGGGCAATGTTAGTAATTTGTTGCATACTATTTTGGAACAATCAATGGAGGGCGAGGGGGAGGGGGGTGCATTTGGAGGTAGTGGGATGCAGTGGAGGGATCCTAATACTATGGGACAAAAGGGTCTGGGAAGGGGAGTTAGTAGAGAGAGAGAGTGGTGATGCGGCTCGGGTATAGTAGGTCTGGATGCCTAGCTTTCCGCCGGACGACTCGTAGGAAGTGAGAAGGGCCAACAATGCATTACTTGCAAATTAAGAGGTCAGAACTAGGATCTAACATGGTATTTGATGGCTTTCTATGCTAAGTGCAAAAGAATGGAGAGGAGGGAAAGGGTTCTTTTGATGGTAATTAGGAGCTATGAGAAGTCTTTGTGAAGGGTCGTGGGTAGTGTGTGGTGACTTTATTGTCATCAGATCAGAAAGAATAAACCGTTCATCAACCAATGGGGCTATGTTAAAATTCTCTAATTGTATTGAAGAGGTGGAGCTTGATCCTTATATATTTGGAGGGTCTTTCACTTGGAGAAGAGGAGAGAACCATACAACTGCATCAAGAATTGAAAGAGTTATGCTTCCTCTCAATGGGAGGAACTTTTCACCCTCATTAGACAATCGACTCTTCCAAAGTTGGTATTTGACCATAACCCAATTCTACTGTCTTGTGGAGACATGAACGTCAAGATATCGTACTTCAAATTTGAAAATTGGTGGATGGGGGTTGAAGGCTTCAAGGAGAAAGTGAGTCTGCCTTTTTGGTGGTCATCATTTGTAGTTACTTGTACAACCAGGTTTGTTTTAGCTGAAAGTCGAAACTTCTAAAAGGGAAATTGAAGGAATGGAGCAAGCATAGGAGCAACCGGTAACACAAGGAAGAGATCCTTGACCAATTGTCCAAATAGGAGATCCTTCAGGAGCAAAGATCACTTACAAATGATGAATTCATGCAAAAAATAAATTTGGCAATGTCTTTGAAGAAGTTAAAATGAAGAGGTAGGGTGGAGACAAAGATCCAAAATACAATGGTTGAAACAGTGGGACAAGAACACCAAGTATTTTTCGTAGAATAGCAACATCACACAAAAGGTACAGCATCATAGACTCTTTGAAAGTGGAGGGAAGCAATATCACTGATCCTACCGACATAAAGATGGCCATCAAGAGTTTCTATCAATATATATAGAAGGAGGTGGAAGCTTGGAGGCCATAATTACAATTGTAGGGGTTACTTGTATTAATGAGGATGAGAAGGAAGAGTTACATAAACAAATTGATGACGAGGAGATTCTAGAATGCACTAAACTGTGTGCTATGGAGAAAGCCCCCTAGGCCCGATGGTTTTCTCATGTACGCCCCTGGTTCCAATGGTTTTCACATGTCCTTTTATTTTTATATTCTGGGAAGTGATGAAAGAAGACATCAAATGTGGGATACAAGGGTTCTATGATAATCAGAAGACTAGTAGAAGTTTCAATGCAACTTTTGTGGCTCTCATCCCAAAGAAAGCAGGTGCTTCTGTATTGAAGGACTTCAAACCTATAAGTCTGACCACAAGCATATACAAGGTGATAATAGCAAAGATACTAGCTGAAAGACTGAAAATGGTGGTGGATAAGTTGGTCAACAAGGATCAGATAACCTTGATTAAAGAGAGACAGATCATGGATAGTGCACTTATAGTTAGTGAATGTGTGGATTCAAGATTGAAAGGTGATGAGCCTGGTGTAATGTGCAAACTGGATATTAAAAAGGCTTATGATCATGTAAATTGGATGTTCTTGTTGAACCCCTCTCAGACAAATGGGTTTTGGAGAGATGTGGTTGGGGTGGATTAATTTTTGCATCAGCACCGTCAAAATTTCTATTTTGGTGAATGGTGAACCAGTGGGCTTCTTCCCTTCCGAAAGGGGACTTAAACAGGGTGACCACCTATCCCCCTTTCTTTTTAGTTTGGCAATGAAAGGTTGACAGCTTGATGAGAATAGCAATTCAAAATAGGTGGATTAAAGGTTTTCAGATAGAGGGTAGCAATGGACAAGTTAAAGAAATCTGTCATTTTATATATGCAGATGAAACTATCATTTTTTGTGAACCTCAGGAGGACCAGCTAAGATTCATCAAAACAATCTTACTGTTTTTGAAGTTGCCTCAGGTCTGAAAGTGAATTGGGGAAAGGGCAATTGGAGGTGGCCAACATTTAGAATCTGGTAGATATTCTGGGATGCTAAGTGGAGAATACACCTACAGCTTACTTAGGCATGCCTTTAGGCAATAAACACAAGTAAATCGATATTTGGGATGGTTTTGTGGAGAAAACATCAAGGAGATTAGCAAGATGGAAGGCTCAATGTTTGTCTCTGAGAGGCAGACACACCCTCATCAATTCAGTGCTAGACTCCGTTCCTACTTATGTCATGTCATTATTCCCATTACCTGCCAAAGTTTTGAAGAAACTGGACAGATTAATGATGGACTGACTTTGGCATGGATGCAAAGAAATTAAAGGTTATAACTGGTCAAATGGGAGATAAGTTTGAACAGAAGAGACACAGGGGGTTTAGGTATCAGAGATTTGAGGAAACAAAACAAAAGTCTTTTGATGAAGTGCTTATGGAGATATAATGATGAGGGACAAGCCTTATGAAAGGATGTCATCAGATCCAAGTATGGTGAGCACAATTCTTGGTGCAGTAATATTAGTGTTTGATGCCTATGGGGTGGGGGTCCGAACAACTATCGGATACATATGGACAAAACTTGAAGCTAATATGTACATTGAAGTGGGAGATGGTTGGAGAACTAAATTCTGGGCAGTTACCCAAACAAACAGATCCTCTAAAGGAATCCTTTCCAGATCCGTTCTTACTATGATCTTACTATGTAGTAATCCAAATGCCAATGTCAATGAATGTTGGACAACACACGGGTGTAATCTGGTTTCAGAAGGCTTTTGAATGACTGAGAAGTGGAGACATTTTCCAAATTGCTAGAGCTATTAGAAAAATTTCCTAGGACCACCAGTGCAGTGCTCTTGATTCTTTGAGATGGAAACATAGTAATGATGAGGCTTTCACTGTTAGCAGGGCATACAAAATGGAGAGCCCAACTATGCAGCTATCAGTAGAGTGGAGAAAGGTATGGAGAAACTTAGCACCAACTAAGGTAAATTGCTTTACATGGTTGGTTGCTAATAGAGCTTGCCTGACACATGAAGTGTTGAAGTGAAAGAAAAAGTTATAGTATCTTGGAATTCATTATATAGAAAGGCAGAAGAGCAACAAGCATCTATTCTTGCGTTGCAACTTTACAACACAAATTTGGGCCATCTTCCTTGGTCTCACAAAGACAAATTGGACCATGCCTGAGCCTATGTTGCTCGGACTCTTCAATAATGTCAAGGAGTGCGTGTCGGATTCGCCAAAAGTAGTGTATTTTTGGAGAATCCGACACGAGTGCGGCATCGAAAGTGAAGAGTTCGCGCAACTCAGACCTGAGCATACTGTAGACTTGTTGAGTTACTGGATAAGAAGAAGGAAGCAAGGGCCAAAAGGCATGGTGGAGGATAATTTCACACTGCATTTGGTGGACAGTAAAATAAAGGAACAATAAAAACTTTGAAGATAGGTCCGATTCCATTTAGAAGGTTAAATGGCATTGTATTGTATCTTTCCATGTTTGATGTAAAGAGAAAGGTTTAGAGGAAAGAGAACTGATTGTAGCATTATTAGGATCTTTGCAAATATTTTTCTCTTTTCCTTTTGTTCCCCTCTGTTTTTTGGAGGTCACCAGCATATCTTTATTGCTGAAGAATACAACATTACCATTTTCCAAAAAAATGATGTAGGGAATATTCAATATTCTAATGGAGGCTTCAAATCCCTTGGGAGCCCTATTCTTGATTTTTACAAAATGAATTGTCTCTAGAGTTTGTAACCATGCACTAGTCGAACAACCCATGCTACCAAGATTTAGTTCTTAGTACAAGATTTCTTGAATTTGCTATTTGTTTCCATTCTTCTGATCTCATGACTACTCTCTAAAGGTGAACTGTCATGATTTATTAATACTTTCAAGTGTTTGAGGATGTGATATCTTGTTCTAGTTATTTTGTGGATTATGAATATTTAGGGTTACCAAATCATTGATGCTCATATTTCCCTCTTTTGGTTCTCAAGTAGGAACTGCCTAGGAGCTGGTGGTCCAGCATTAGATATATATGAAATGTGAGACCTCCAAGACTCATCATAGCCAACTATTATATGAAGAATTGATGTTCTACATGTATTGTACCACCACCTGTGAAGTAAACGATGCCATGAAAATGTGAGAACTAGAAAAACCTGAGGTCCAAATGGTATCTCATAGTGGTTTGAAAGTGTCTTGGGAGAGATTGAATTAGTATGGCTAACCAAGCTATTCAATGTTGCAGTATGGGGTAGAAAGGTGCAAAAGGAGTGGACAAAGAGTACCTTTTTGTCTGTATATAAGTACAAGGATATCCCAAGAAGTGGATAACTTACGAGTCATACAATGTAACTTTTGGAAAGAGTGATAGAGTGTAGAGTTAGGCACATTACAAAGACATAACTATTTTAGATTTAAGCTCGATAAATCTACAACATAATTTATATTTTGTTAAGAAGATTGTGGGAAAATGATTAGAAAAAAAGAAGTATTTACAAAGTGGTATATTCATTGACATAGAGAAAACATATGATAGAGTGCTGAGAAAAGTCCTTCGTTTTGAGAAGGTAAATTATTTTTTTGAAAAGGCGAGAAGAGTCCTTTGTTGGAAAAGGAAATAATTGATAAATATAGAAGATCTGTGCGAGAGCGCGGTCACAAATCTAAAAACAATGAGAGGAGATACAGAGGTGCTTCCCAGTGATGTGCATTTACAGTAGGCCTTTGCCTTGAGCTTGTATTTTTGAACTTTGTTGCCAATGAAATAATACAAGAGATGAGGTTTTATGGTGCAATCTGCAGATTGTATCGTGTTAATCGACAAAACTGGCAAGGCAGTCGATCAAAAATTAGAATTACGAAGAATCACTCTATAGAGTAACAATTTAGAACTAGTAAAAGTAAGACTAATTGCCTGTTTGGCGAAACTTTTGGGAGGTCAGAAGTGCTTACTTTTTAAAAGGGAGGTGTTTGCCAAGCTTTTAAGAGAAGATAAGTGCTTTTAGGTAGTAGAAAAAAGTAGCTTTCCTCCAAAAGTGCTTTTTTTTTGAGAAAAAAAAAAAAAACTACTTGCTGCTAAACACTACTTGAGAAAGTACACTTAAAAGCACTTTTTAAAAGCTTGGCTAAACACTACTTGATGCTCAAAAGTGTTTTTCAAATTGATTAGCCCAACACAAACGGCTTCTCACTTGTGCTCCAAATAGGGTAGAATAGATATAGATGACTTGTATTACCAGCCTTGACTAGTTTGGCCTTGATGAAGAGTTGATTGACAAGATTTATTGTTGTGGAGGTTGGTAAAAATATTACTCCTACTTCCAATTTCAATTTTTTTTTTTTTTAACTCCTGCTAGCTTGTATCATTGGTTAGCTGATTAGAAGCTTTATGCAAGATTTCATTGTTGTGGAGGTTGGAAGAAACCAAGCCGTTGTTTAGCAGTCTACAACTCAGAAAATTCGACTAGAACCATGAGGGTAAATACTTAACTTTTTCCCGTGAGAGAAAGATGAGCATTAAATAAACCTTCCACTTCCAAAGTAAAGATGATCCAACCACCACCAGACCTCCAGTACAAGACAAATATATTGCTGGAAATAAACCATATCAGATGAATGTAGACTTGTGGAAAGTTATTTCTTTTCTTTTCCTTTTCTTTTGAATATTCTCTGAAGTATACAACAGTCTCAACTGTTGGATGGTAATGCAACATCTTGAACTTTGCATAAATATATGTTGCCGAACAACATTGCATGTTATAGTTCTCCTTTGAAATAAATAGTCTTTTTAAATGTATCAGGTGATTGTTATAATCGTGGAGAAAGAATAGACACCTCTAAATTTGGGGCTGATCCAGGCTTCGCAGCAGAAAATATTTCCTCAGATGTGGATGTATCCTTGTCCAAGGAAACAACTCCTGCTCGAACTTACCGCTGCAAGAAATGCCGGAGAGTTGTAGCACTGCAGGGGAATGTTGTGGATCATGTTCCAGGAGAGGGTGAGACGGCATTTGAGTGGCACAAAAGGAAAAGTGGCAATCCTTTTAACAAACCTGACGATGAGTGTTCATCTGTCTTTGTTGAGCCTTTAAAATGGATGAGGACAGGTACAGCATACTAGATCACCTCCATTTATTGCTATCCAACATTACCTATACATGGTTGTCACAGTTCATGGAGCAATAATTAAGCCAAATTGTTAAGTTAATGTAAACTTGGGTCACCACAAAGGATGGGATTAATTCAGATCAATATTGTTAATATATCTTGAGAAACCTTTTCAATGGCTATACTCTTTCCCGAGTGATGGTGGACATAAAACTAGATACATATGAGAGAACACATCTGATGTGATGAATACCTATTCATGAACTTTATAGGCATTATATTTGCAAATGAGTGGACCTTCTATATGCAGAACATTTTTTCTTAGGACAGAAATGCAATAACTAGGACCCTATTTTAGCATCCTTTGTGTTGCCCTTTATGAAATATTCTATACATGGTTCAACATGAGAAGGCTAGCTGACTCTTATTAAACAGAATATATTGCTTAGCAAACATTCCCGCTTTCTTGGTCATATTTTTGTACAATGTTGGATTTCTGCATTGCATCTTTTTTGTGATCTGCCTCTGAAATGTGGCATGCAGTTGAAGAAGGTGCCATGGAGGGCAAGCTTTTATGTGCGCATTGTGAAGCTCGCTTGGGTTACTTCAACTGGTCAGGCATTCAATGCAGTTGCGGAAGCTGGATAACCCCTGCCTTTCAACTCCATAAAAGTCGAGTGGATATCAGCAGCATGTGAAATTTTATGATAGGGAAAGCTCCTACTCAAGTCAAGACATTTGAGAAGGTTCTGGCATTTCACCCTGTCGCACACCCAGTGCTTGACGTATTCTTGGAAATACGTCGGGAACTTATTATACATTACAACCAAACTAATCTGGCTATACAGTTTTGATAACATCTGCAAAGATAAAATATACTAGGGAACCAGTCCCTCTTTACCTGCTCTTTCATGATGATCTGGATATAAATTACTTGAGAGGCCTGGGATTGGGCTGTTGCACATCTTATAGGGTTTATACTCATTAGCTGTAAGAGCGTGTACTTGAGCACTTTCTTGTCCAATGGAAGTGTTATCTGCACCAGTTTATGAAATTGTATGAATTTATCTGTTTGTCAATTATGTTTGATGGCTTTCTACATCACATTTTAACACCCACATTTCACTCTTTGTTGGGTAAGATCTTTAAAGCATATTTTGTATTGGAAATTGAATCTCCAGATTAGGGGTGGACCCATATAAATGAAATGGATCCATTTTTTTCATATTAAATTAAATGGATCACTCATATTTCTTAAATGGGTAATCACTCACTTATCATAAATAAATCCCTAATACACTATTTGTTTTTGAAAATAAAAAATTTAAAATGGGGGTGGAGGGTGGGGGCAAAAAAATAATCCGTTTTTTATAAAAATAAAAATAAAATTGAGTGTGGGTGGGAGGTGTCCGGGGGGTTAGGGTTGGCAAACTACTTTTTTTAACAATTTTTTTTTTTTTTTAAAAAAAAGAGTTTTTTAAATTCTTTTTTGTGGGGGGTGGGGTTGTAGGGGTTGATGTATTAACAATTTAGCTTTGATTTAATATTTAGGAGATTAAAATGGGTTATAACCATTTTACCCAAATTAAATTTGACCAAATTCATATTTACCCATATTTTATATGGATGGATTGTAATTCAATCCATTTTAACTCAATCCATATTCAATCCATCCAAATCCGATCCCATTTATGGATATAAAATACTCCATCCGTTCTCAGTTAATTGTCATCATTTTAGATTTCACGTCCCTTTAAGAAATTAGGTAAGCTTACCATTATACTCTTATTTAGTGTTCTTTTAAAGTCAATTTTTTATCAATGAACATGAATAATTTACTTAGTTTTTCTATGTTGGTCAAATTCATAATTTCAAGGCTAATAAGTTTCAAGGGTAAAATAGGAAGAATAATGTTATTTATGTATTGGTTCTGTGAAATGACAAGTATTAAGGAACATTTATTTTTAGTAAGGACGATATATAAATAGAAACGGATGGAGTACAAATTTGAATCTTTTTCTCCCATCCCAAAGCATAATTCATCAGAAGCTTTTTAGATTCCCTTATTGCATACCTAACAGAGTTCTTAAAAGTGAATTATCTAGATTCAGTCAGTTCCTTTTTGTCCATTGATTACAAAATGCTAGCAAGCACATTCAATTCTACTTATTATAAATAAATATGTTTAGGTGAAAAATCGAAGTTGTTACAATAGTCAATTTACCTCAACACCTGAGATGGCATTCAATCCCTATATACTAAAAATAAATGTCATTTTAATTTTATTTTCTTCATTTCAATTTGTTTGGTCTATTTTAAACTGGCTTGGAGTTGAACAAAGTAAAAGAGCTTTTGAATCTTATGGTTTAAAATTATAGATATGTCAATGTACTAAAATAACCTTTAATTTTGTGGTCTAAACATGTCACGACCCGAGCCTACACCCTGGACGTGGTCGGCACTCGAGAACCACTGTAGGTCCCCAAGTGAACCCTCATCCTGACTAACAACAAGCGGAAGACTAACTCAAACATGCATAAGCTTAGAACTGAATTAAATTCAATAAACTCAAATACTCAACTTTAAAATAATTTGAACAATACTCAATAGATAAACTCAGAGTTTGTAAAAACAATTCAAAGAAGATACATACTGAGAACTACTCAACTTTGTCTATCTATGAAGCCTCTAGTATTACAGAAGGATATCGGGACAAGACCCACGACATATCAAAACTACTAACTGTAAGTTAAAGGTGACGTCCTCCGAAATATAAGAAGGCACACCAAAGCTGAGTGGAACTGCAAGTGGTATCAAAGAAGCTTCTGTTGATAACCCTGAATACTTGTATCTGCATCATAAAAGATGCAGGACAAATGGTGTCAGTACATGGAATGTACGAGCATGTAAGGGGAATTCTAAAGCATAAACATAAGCTTGAACTGATGGAAAAGAAACATATTTACCTCTTCTCAACTCACTCAACTCAACTCAATGAAACATCGTTCAACTCAACTCAGAGAAATAGGGCCCAACTCAACAATAAGGTACTTAACTCAGTGAAACATAGTTCAACTCAACTCTAAGAAATAGGGCTCAACTAAATAATAAGATACTCAACTCAGTGAAATATAGTTCAACTCAACTCAGAGAAATATGGCTCAACTCAATAATAAGATACTCAACTTTGTGAAACATAGTTCAACTCAACTCAGAGAAATAAGACTCGACTCAATAATTAGATACTCGACTCTGTGAAACATAGTTCAACTCAACTCAGAAAAATAGGGCTCAACTCAATAATAAGATACTCAACTTTGGATACTCAAGGATAAATCAACAATAAAAGATGCAATATATAGAAAGATGTAAAACAATAGATAGCAACTCAATTGTATGTAAAAATACAATAACTCATTTGTATGTAAAAATACAATAATAACTCTTATTTGGGAGATTTTCTAACCGACAATCATCACTATGAGTTATGTGATGATACAACGTCTCGTTCACGCTGCTAAAACTGTCTTATACTTTGTCGGGGGTATAGAACTCCTCAACTAAGCGGATCCACTAATCTATGCTTAAGAAGCAATAAGGAATCATCTAAAAAGTATGACCCTTTCTACACATGTTGGCATACATGGTTTATGGGGGTTGTGAGTTATCTGAACTATCCTCCATATCAGTGCTCAATACTACTCCCAATAATATAGCTCATGCTCATATGTTTAAAAAAACATTTCCTCATCCTCAAACTTTGAGATTATTACTCAAAAGGTTTCTCTTAAAATAGATAGTACTCAAAACTCCTCATGAACTCATTTGGAAATCGGTGTTTCCCATCATTTTAAATGTAAAAACATATACTCTTGGAAATACTTAGTTCCCATATATTCATTTTGAAAAATGAAACTTGACTCTCCTCATCCTCATACTCATTTACTCAAGTCTTTAAACAAATTATAAATAATTGTAAAAGACTTCTCAAAATAGGTTCATGCCGAATTATGGACGTAAAAAGGTTTTCAATAACCATACATAAAACTCAATACTCGAAACTCAACGACTCCAGAACTCAAGGACTTAATGATACTACTCATCTTAAGAATGCTCGACTCAGAGGGTTCATGCGGAATTATAGGCATGAGCAACTCAACTCAAGGACCTTCATGGGTAACATGTAGTAGTCCCATAATTAGGAATATAATCTCAAAAGGATTAAGAAGTTAATACTCAAGAACTTAGAACTTAAAGATACTACTCCTCTCAAACATACTCAAATTATGGAGTTCATGCGAAATTTATGGGCATGAACGACTCAACTCAAGGGTCATAACAATATAGAACTCATGTGTACGACTCTTTTCATTCTCTTACTTACTTCCTCAAAACTCAGCTCAAATCGATAGTTGATTCACAATTTACTTTCTTGAACTCTACTTTTATCTCTTTCTTGAATTTGAATTATGAATTCAAAAGTTATGATTCATGATTTGAAGTATCTTGTGATGATTAAATGTAGTTTAGAGTAGTTAGAATCAAAAGGGAGTAAAGGTACACTTTAAAAAGAACTTAGACGGAGCAAACGACGGAAAATAGATGGGGGCAGGCGACCCTGGCGCACTGCTGGCGTGGGGCGCTAGCCCCTAAACTTCGGAGACTAAATCTTGGTGCTATGCTGGGGTGTGCCGCCCTAGCCCCTCCCCAAAATTTTTTGACAAATTTTCTTCTTCGATTTTTTTCCCTAATTCGCCTAGAATCGAATGGTTTCTTCCCAACTCACTTAGATTTGAATACCCAACATAAGTTCACGAAAATCTACTCAAAAATAACCCTCAAACTTCTAACGTTCATCTCAAGAACTCATCAAACTCATCACTAACGATTTAAGAACGAAACTCAAGAAACTCATCAAGAACTCAAATCATTCAACCTCAAGAAAGAAATTACGGGTTTAAAATCATATAATTGGTGTGTGGGTGAAAGAACCCAACACTATGAAAGCTTACATATCTCTTAGGATCTAATCCTTGGCGAAATCCCTCGAAGAATCGCAAGAATCTTGAACGCTCTTCCCTTTCTCCTCTTTTCTCTTCTTGAACTTCTCTCTAAAATCCTAAGTGTATTTTAGGATTATAAAAACTTACCCAAACCATTTTTAACCCCTAAAACCTTACTAAAAACTTTTAAAGCTGATGGGGTAAGGAAAAGACCAAAATATCCCTCATTAATTCGTGTAACTTTCCTTAACTGGATAGACTAAACTCAAACATGCATATCTACCTTCTCCGAACTCAAAATTTAGCAAACTCGGTGGCGTTGGAAAGAGGACTCATAGATCTTTCATTTGATATGTTATGGGTTTCCTAACTCTTTATGTGCTAAAAGTTATGGTCGATTGAAGTTGACTCAAAACTTAAAAGAACTTACGAATGACTTGAATGAATTCTCTTTAGTTCTTTTTGGAACTCAAGGTGCTACATCTAGTGACTTTAACACCTAAGAAAATTTAAACTTCTTGGTAAAATCTTACTCACAACGAAGAATGGTTTGAGTCTCAGCTCAAAAAAATTATGGGGTATTACAAAACATGTTATGTGAAAAGTAGAATTAAAGAATTACTATAAAAGGAAAGTGGATCAAATAAATTGAAATGTAGAGAGATTTTTTTTTCATACTATCCTTACCATTAAATATCTACATAAAACAGTAATAGCCAAATTTAGGGTTTCAAAATCTTATTAATAAGGTAAGTTCAGTAAAATACAACTCTAATTAAAACTTTCTTAATGAGTATGCTAGTTTTAAGATCAAGTAATATGAAATGAATGGGGTAAAAGTTAGTCTAAAACATGAAAATAACAGACAGTAAAATTTGAAATGCATCATTTATTTCATGATAATACAATAGATTTTTTCAAATAACCATAAAATTGGAATAAACATCTTAAGTTATTGCCGACAAAGTTGGTAACTTACAACTGGAACTCAAGCAACTCTCACACGGATCACCCGCGTGTCTAAAAAAGTAGTGTGGTAAGGTATATACTATTAATCATTCGTTTAAATATAATATTTTAAATTTATCAAGATAAATATCTAAGTGAGAGATTATTAGAATATATAGCATTAACAATGTGTTTAGATATAGTATATTATAACAATTGCGATGGTTAAAAATCTAAGTGATAAATTGGTAGGATGTATATTATTAACCATGTATTTAGACATAGTATTTATTATTAAATAATTATTTATTCAATATAAAAAAAATTAATAGATCATATATTTGTTTATGTGTCTATTTACTCGTTTAATAGATGATTTTAGAGTATAGAGTTTTAGCTTATACTCATAAGATTAAATTGACGGTACTTATAAGTATAAAGTTTATTTTGTTCACAATATAAAATGGAAATTGGACAAGCCATTGGTATTATTGTAACACAAGATTAAATATAATTTATCTTAATTATGAAAATAGTGTAGTTTCGATTTCTTGTGCTGGTGAATTTTGTATGTATTGAACATGACCGGGTACAAATATATGTTTTCTACTAACTTGCAAATAAATATTCTCTAAAATGTTGATTGTACGTATATTCTCAACCCTGGTACAACTATTATGAGTTGTATATATTAATTATCATTTTGATTAATTAAAATGTGAGATTCTGGAATAGGTCAATATGTTTGATAAATTGGATGATAATAATATATATATTGGTGGAATAATAAGTTAGTTGATGGAATTCATTTCTCGATATAGATATTGATGATTTGTCGTTTGAAAAGCTTATGAGTTTTCATTATGTCAAACATTGCAAGTGGATTTATGAATCTAACACATGAAATAAGTTAACTAGTGTTTTAAACAAAATTAATCTTTAAATTAAATTTGTCAGTAAGTTAATTTGTTGATTAGTAACTGTAATCTTAACATGAAAATTTAAAAATCAATGGATGAATGCAATTACGAGTTTCTATTGAAATGATTTATAATCGATTATGGTAAAAATAATTTAAACGCATATAAGAGTAAAAGTATATATAATTCATGTTTTTCAAAAGAAATAGGACTTTTGTTTGTCTTGTTCTTACCTCGAAGATGAAGGAGCCCCAAAATTTTGCTAATATGTATTGGAGTTGTTGACCTAATTCAATTACTTACGTCGTCGTTCATTTTCTACCGAGTTCAAAGTTTTTTGAAGACAAATGCATCATGCTATTATCTTCGATATAGTCTTATCTCATCTTTAAAGACGTCACAAGGCACTTAATAGAAGGATTGGATTGTAGAGACTCTATGTCCACCACTCTCCCTATAGTTCAATCGCCTTCTACATTGTTACTTTTTTTCCATAAATATCTAATTTATCTTGAGGGTAAGGATGGCGCAACATAGACTCTGAGTCCTAAATCTAAGTTCTTATTTTTAGTGCTAATGAATTATGTCCAATTTAATTAGTTACACCAGCCAACGTAATAACATTCAACATTCCAATTAGCATAGGCGCAAAAAAATCTTTCTCGATTTTGAGGATGAGTAACACTAATAATTTGTCTTCAAGGTGATTTTCAATGAATTTTCTCTTTTGTGGTTGGCTAAAATAATCACAGTTAAAGAATATAAGAAAAGGATGTCTAGTTTGATTACTATCTGTGATAATTGTTTTTATACTTTGATTATCGTTGTGGCTTGTTATGACTATTGTTGAGGATGATTTGTCTTGTTGTCTGTAGTATATTTCCATGACTATCTTCATTTATGTGATATGGTATCACTACATGGAATAAAAGTTATGAACTATGATTAATATATAGTATGTACTAAAGTGATTTATTTACTTGACTCAATAAAAAAAAGTTCAATGTACCATTTATAAATTATTTTGGATAAGTGTACGATGGTATTATGTAACACCTCAAAAAAAATTAAGCTAAGATTTTTACTTCAAAGTTCATGATTTTTGAGTTCTTCTATTTCAAATATGCCCATTGTTGATCCTATTATTGAAATCACTACACTTCATGTTGTTAATGATCCTTGATTGATTTAAGATTCATGCTATTCTACTACATGATCCTTTCTTAGCTAAAGTTATTTGAAAATCTTGTCATACTATTTCTTATGCATTTTTTCATGAGTAAAGTATACTTCAAGATTTTAAAGAAGTCTTTCAAGAAAGAGTTCAAGAAAATATATTTAGTTCCAAGTGCATTATTTTAGAAGAGTTTCAAGAAAACATATTTTTTTATATCAAGATGCATATTTTCATAAAGAAAGTATAGAAAATTTCTTAAAGAAAACATATTCAATTTTAAATAAAGTATATCTCATATTTGGGAAAACAAAGTCAAATTTTCAGAAAAGTATAGTCAAGTTATAAAGTTAAGTACAGATCAGTCCAGTTAAATTCTAAAGCAGTATTATGGAGCATAGGCTCAAAGTAACAATTTTTTAATTTTTCCCTCAAGTGGGATACTTTTCATGAATTGGGATATCTTTACAGTTATTGAGCATTATTACATTATTTTGAAATAGTATTGATCATCGAGTTAGATAAGATTTTATATAATCCAAACCTAAGAACTGCACGACCAACGTAGGATAAAATCATGACATTGGTTCGGGTGACTCCTCAGAAAGCCCTTGATAAGAGCTTAGAAATTGGATCCAAGTTCAGTTTGTCCTTTACTCTAGCAAGGTACTAGATGACTCTGACAACGTGAGCAAATGTTTTATCATCATTGTAATGACCTCCCGGTCATTTTTTGTGTATATGCCTCATGTTCGTCACTTAGAGCTATCATGTAGCAATCCAAAGTTATTTATGACTTGCTGGGACTGACTATTTGGTCACCTGGTCGTTCATTTAGTTTTTATGCGAGGTTTTGTGTTTTGGGAGCTTTTGAACCTTGAATGGTTATTTTTTATTAGAAGTTCAGGAAGATGACCTGAGAATTCAATTCTAACAATTCCAAGCTTCAGAAGGGTCACTTTAGGCTAGTAGAATAGTTGGCATGACTCCCGAGACTTTCAGTGCGAGTGTGTGTGATTAGATGTTTTAACTTTCGAGTTGATGCCTAGATTTGACTTTAGTCAATATTCTGAGTAAACAGATTGAATTAGAATTTTGTTAGTGTGGTTAGCTCCGAAATATTGGGTTTGATCTAGAAGGACCCTCGTTTAGGTCTTGAGGCTTTCGGGCTAAATCTGTGGCCCCTCGTGATTTTTGGTTTAAAATAGAGATTGGATGTGGGACCCACTTTTTATCAAAATGACTAAGGATGAAAATTAAGATGGTTCTGTTGAGTCTGAAATTCCATTTCTGATGGGGTAGCATAGTTCATTTGCAAGCACGGGTTCCAGATGAATCCCGGGCACCCCGTTGAAGCTTGGAGACCCTAGCCCTTTGTTATCATCTGAGGCATCCCGTTCGCGCGCCTAGCCTCGATTTTGTGTGCCTAGCCTCGCATTCACAAATTCATGGTGCCTTGGGTATGCGCATTCACGAGCGTTCGACTGGACTTGCGTTCGCACGCAGGCTGCCACTGTCGTAAATGGCTAACTGACCTGGCCCTCTATTTAAGCCATGGTCGTGACTCAACTTTAGCTCCAATAGTAAAATTGCAATCTCTCCTCCGTCCGAATTCCAATTCTTGTGATTCAAAGTCCCACATGCTCGTAGATAAGCTACAACTTCCTTTCTATTTAGATTGAGCATGAGTGTAAAGTCATGGCAATTAGTGTGATTTGGGGGAGAGTACCTAGTTATTCATGTTTTTCTTATTAGAAACCATGATTTAATATTGATTACTACTATTCTAAGGGTATTACCATGATTAGATGGGGTTGTACGTGTGTTGTCGCATGTTATGTGATTTACTTATTTTACTTCGGGTTTCTTGAAGCATGTTTGGCCTTAGTCTAGGATAGGCTAGTGTTGCCTTACACTTGTGAACCTTGTGACTTTGGTATATCTCTGACATCGTTCAGATGGACTAGGTCATTTTAGATTGGAATAGCAAACTTGGGTATGATAGTATGACCCTTAGTTTAGGCGTTTGTGCAACTTGTTAGCCTTTTGTGTCTCCTCTCCCAATTTATGCGGCCCCGATGCGTTACTAGAGATTGTGTTCTTTTTTGAGATTAGAGTGCTTCTGGATTGGAGCCTTTTGTGATACACTTGAGAGTGTATATCGATCCACGCTGACTTCTAGCCTACCTGTAACCCTCTTTGGAGTCGATACGCCCTGGGGAACTCTTGTTAGTTGGGCGGTTGATGCCCCTGATAGTGGACTGGCTGGCTGAGCGACCTAGATATCTGAGATCTTCTATGGAGTTGACACGCCCCCGTATCGCTCATTCTAGTTAGGCGGCTCACGCCCCTAGAACTGGATACCTAGTTGGGCGGCCTGGATTGATTTTCATTCTTACTAGCTGGGCTAGGATGTAACACCTTGGTATTAGAAACAGTTAAATTTAGAAAGAACTAATTTGGAAAGAACAAATTGATAATTTGGCAAGTTATGCTTAAGTTGTGAGTTTTGGGTCAACTTCAAAAGACCATAACTTTCAGTGCAGGATGATTTAGGTGGCCCATAAGATATCAAATGAAAGGTCTTTGAATCCTCTTTCCAACGCCGCCGAGTTTGCTAATTTTTGAGTTAGGATGAGGGAGATATGTCAGTTTGATGTCAGCCTGTCCAGTTAAGGAAAGTTACCCGAATTAATAAGAGGTATTTTGGTCTTTTCCTTACCCCATCAGCTTTAAACATGTTTAGTAATATTTTAGGGGTCTAAACTGATTTGGGTCAGTTTTCACAATCCTAAATACGCTTAGGGTTTTGGAGAGAAGTTCAAGAAGAGAAAATAGGAGAAAAGGAAGAACGATCAAGATTCTTGAGTTTTGTCAAGGAATTTCGCCAAGGGTTTAATCCCTAAGAGGTATGTAAGCTTCCATAGTGTTGGGTTCGTTCACCCACACACCAATCATGTGATTTTTATCCATAAATTTCGTTATTGAGGTTGAATGCTTTGAGTTCTTGAGGTTTTGTGCTTCGTTCTTTGATAATGAAGTTCTTGTTGAGTTCTTGAGGTGAGAGTTTCGAATCAACATAGTTCTTGTGTGGGTTTTCGCTGAAAATGTTCTGTGTTACGAGAATTCGTGTATTTTGACCTTAGATTTGCAGTGGGTATGAGTTGAAATCAAGATTGGGGAGGAGAAGAAAAGATAGGGCAAATAATTACGCCCAGGTCCGCGTCGCGGAGGCGTTTAGAATCTCAGTCCCCAGATAATTACCCCCTCTATGTGTCACGGTGAGAATACGGAGTTCTCTGCCTCAAAAATTATTTCGCGACCAAAAACTTAATTCCATCTCCATGTCGCGCTAATATTCATTTATTTGGGTCTATCTTGTTCAATAAAATCATCACGCAGTAAATCAACAAAGCCCAAAGTTATGCTCTTCACTCCTGCTTATGATCAACTATCTGAACCTTTCTAAATCATTGAGAGGTCCTACATTCCAAGGCATAACCCGTGAATTCATAATTCAAATTCAAGGTAGAGTTAAGAGTAAAGTCTTGAGACTTCTTTTCGAGTCATTTTGAGAAGTCTTTTACAATCTTTTAAAACTTATTTTAAGAATTGAGTACTTGAGTATAGGGATGAGTAGAGTTGAGTTCATTTTTTCAAAATGATATATGGGAACTAAGTATTCCCAAGAGGAAATGTTTTTACATTTAAAGTGAGAGGAAACACTGATTTCCAAACCAGTTCATGAGGAGTTTTGAGTACTATCTCTTTTAAGAGAAACGTTTTGAGTAATAATCTCAAAGTTTGAGGATGAGGAAATGTTTTTAAACATATGATCTAAGTTATATTTTTTGGAGTAGTATTGAGCACCGATATAGGGACGAGTTTAAACAACTCAAAGTCCTCATAAACCATGTAGCCAACATGGGTAGAAAAGGGTCATACTTTTTAGATGGTTCCTTATTGGTTTTTAAGCATAGCTTAGTGGATCCACTTAGTTGAGGAGTTCTATACCCCAACAAAGTATAAGACAGTTCTGGCAGCGTGGGCGAGACGTTGTATCATCACATAGCTCATAGTGATGGTTGTTGGTAGAGAATCTTCCCAAATTGAGTTATTTTGTATCTTTACATACAAACTGAGTTATTATTGTATTTTAAAATACATTGAGTGGTTATCAACAATTTTAAATGTTTTATTAAAACTGTATCTTTATTGTTGTTTTTATACTGTATTTGAGTTGAGTACCCATGAGTTGAGGTTGAGTTGAGTAGAGTCGAGGTAAGTATGTTTCATTCTTTCTAAGTTCAAGATTTATGTTATGTTCAGTGTTCCCCTACATGCTCGTACATTCAATTTACTGATGCCATTTGGCATGCATTATTTCATGATGCAGATACAAGACATTAGGGTCATCAACAAGCGCTTCGTTGATACCACGTGCAGTCCTAGAGGTTTTTGGTGAGCCTCTTTGCTTCCGAAGGATCCATTATTTCCGTTTTGTTAGGATGATCGGGGGTCTTGTCCCGACATCCCTCATTGTATTAGAGGCTTCATATATAGACAGTAGTAGTTCATGAGTATTTTTCATTTACATTGTTGATGTTTGAGACTCAAGTTACCTTCTTTTGGCTTGTTGAATGTTCTTATACATTTCTGAGTTTATTTATTTTCAGACAATGAGTTTAAAGTTTTACTTTTGAGTTCATATGTTTTTTAGTAAGCCTTACGCTGATAGTTGAGCTTGGCCAAGGGTTCGATTGAGGCCAACAATGGTTCTCAAGAGCCAGCCACGTCCAGGGTATAGACTTGGGGTGTGACAAACTTGGTATCAGAGCACATAGTTCAAGCATTCTAGGGTGTCTATGAAGCCGTGTTTGTAGAGTCCTAGTTATCGGTGTGAAGCGCGCCACATTTATAATTAGGAGGCTTCGACATTTAGGAAACAATTCCCTTCTTTCATACTCTTTTCGTGCGATAGAGTTTAACTCTACAAAAGTCTCTTTCTAATTCGTGCTTGCGAGTATCTTTTCAGATCATACCTCCACGAAGAGCTGTCCGTGGTCATCCTTCAAGGAGGAATCTTAAGTCCCAGGATCAAGGGGTCCGTAATCTATTAGAAGTGCAACCCCAAGGAGAGGTCACTAATGTTGTGTTTCGGGATACTATCCAGATGTTGAGTCAAGTGGTAACCAACCAAGTTTGGTAACAGAGAGGGGTTCGATAGAATGTGGTTGATACATCCAAGATCTGTGAGTTCTTAAGGATGAATCCTCCAGACTTCACCAATTCAGGTGTCACTGAGGATCCGAAAAACTTTATGGAAGAGTTGCAGAAAGTGTTTGAGGTGATGCACATGGCAGATGTTGAGCGTGTGGACCTAGCTACATACCAACTGAAGGGTATTGTAGAATATGGTACGATCAATGGAAGAATAGCAGAGCGGAGGGTGCATCAATTGTGAGATAGGTTGTGTTCGAGGAGGCTTTCTTGGGGAGTTTCTTTCCTCATGAGCTGAGGGAGTCATCCACGTCCAGGGTATAGCCTCAAGTTCACTCAACTGTCCCGCTATGCTGCGGATATGGTTGCTGATATGAGGAGCAGGATGAGCTTGTTTGTGACTGGGTTGTATCGTCTGTTAAGCAAAGAGGGTAAGGTTGTTATGTTGATAGGGGACATGGACATAACAAGACTTATGATCCATGTGCAGCAGGTTGAGGAGGACAAGCTGAGAGATAGAGAATAGTTCCGAAATAAGAAAGCTAAGACTGCAGGTAACGAGTCCGGGCAATGAAAGGGTAATGTGAACCGGTCATCTTTTTAACAAAATCCAAATGGACCTGCTCCATCATATTCTAGTGCACCTGCACCAAGGAACATATGTAAGTTCAAGAATCGGAATTCTCAGAACTTCAGAGCTAGACCTGCACAATCTCAAGGTAGTGTGTCACAAAGAGGTAATTGGACTCCTGCATGTGCTAAGTATGGTAGGAAACACCCAGAAGCGTGTTGTGAGGGCTCTACTGGTTACTTCAAAGTGTGGTCAAGCAGGTCACTTCATGAGAGACTGCCCTAAGAATAGGCAAGGGAGTGGTAATGGGGGCAATAGAGCCCAATCTTCTTCAGCGACTCCACCAGACATAGATGCACCTAGAGGAGATACTTTAGAGACAAGCGGAGGAACAAATCGTCTGTATTCCATCACTAGTCGCCAAGAGCAAGAGAATTCACTTGATGTTGTCACTGGTATGATCAAAGTCCTTACTTTTGATGTATATGCATTGCTTGATCTAGGTGCGAGTCTATCTTTTGTGACTCCATATATTGCTATGAATTTTGATATTCTTCCTGATAAACTTCTTGAGCCCTTCAGTTTTTCCACACCTGTTGGTGAGTTTATTCTAGCTGAGAGAGTTTAACGTGATTCTGACATTTATATCAATCACAAGGATACCATGGCTGACTTAGTTGAGCTAAATATGATGGACTTTGATGTTATTCTAGGTATATATTGGCTTCATGTTTGTTATGCCTCAATTGATTGTAGAATTCGAGTAGTTAAGTTGTAGTTTCCTAATGAGCCAGTTATTGAGTGGAGAAGTAGTTCAACAATGCCTTAGGGTCATTTTATTTCGTACCTTAAGGCCAGAAAGTTAGTTTCCAAGGGGTGCATCTGTCACTTAGTCCAAGTTAATGACTCTAGTGTTAAGACACCACCTATTCAATTAGTTCCAGTTGTGAGTGAGTTTCTAGAGGTCTCTCCAAATGATCTTCCCGAAGTCCCTCCTAAGAGAAAAATATACTTCGGTATAGATATTCTTCCTGATACTCATCATATCTTTATTCCGCCATATAGGATGGCTCCAGCTAAGTTGAAAGAGTTAAAAGAGCAGTTGAAGGACCTTCTTGGTAAAGGCTTCATTCGACCAAGTCTCACCTTGGGGCGCTCCTGTCTTATTTGTGAGGAAGAAAGATGGTTCACTTAGGATGTGTATTGATTACCGCCAATTGAACAAGGTTACTATCAAGAATAAGTATCCTCTTCTGAGAATGGATGATATTTTCGATCAACTTCAGGGTGCCACTTGTTTTCTAAGATAGACCTCAGATCTAGCTATCATCAGTTGAAAGTAAGAGAAAGTTATATTACAAAGACTACATTCATGACCCGTTATGGTCATTATGAGTTTCTAGTTATGTATTTAGGTTTGACTAATGCTCCTGCGGTTTTCATGGACCTTATGAACAGAGTGTTAAGCCTTATCTTGATATGTCTGTTATCATTTTCATTGATGACATTCTGATTTATTCGAGGAATGAGGAGGATCACGCTAGTTGTATGCTAAATTGCCCAAGTGTGAGTTTTGGCTTGAGTCTGTGGTGTTCTTAGGAGCCACATTGTTTCTGGTGATGGGATTCGAGTTGACACACAAAAGATTGAGGTAGTGCAGAACTGGCCTAGACCCACATCTCCAATTGATATTAGGGATTTCTTGGGATTGGCTGGTTATTATAGAAGGTTTGTCGAGGGGTTCTCATCTATTTCATCCCCGTTGACTAAGTTGACTCAGAAGACAACAAAGTTTCAATGGTTTGAAGCTTGTGAGAAGAGCTTTCAGGATTTGAAAACTAGCTACTGCCTCAGTGTTGACCTTACTTGAAGGTACACAAGGCTTTGTTATGTATTGTGATGCGTCCAGAGTTGGATTGGGTTGTGTATTGATGCAGAATGGCAAGGTTATAGCTTATGTCTCCATACAACTTAAGATTCAAGAGAAGAATTACCCAACACATGATCTAGAGTTTGTTGTTGTAGTGTTTGCTTTGAAAATATGGCGTCACTATCTCTATGGTGTTCATGTTGATGTCTTCACCTATCACAAGAGTTTTCAGTATGTATTCAGTCAGAAAGAGATTAATCTTAGACATAAGAGGTGGTTGGAGTTACTCAAGGATTATGACATGAGTATTCTCTATAACCCAGGTAAGGCAAATGTTGTTGTTGATGCTTTGAGCAGGTTGTCTATGGGTAGTACTTCCCACGTTGAGGAAGGCAAGAAATAGTTAGCAAGAGATGTGCACAGACTTGCACAATTTGGAGTCCGGTTAATGGATTCCAATGAAGGAGTAGTAGTGGTGATGAATGGGACTGAATCATCACTAGTGTTCGAAGTGAAAGAGAAGCAAGACCAAGACCCTGTTTTGCTTGAATTGAAGGAAAATGTTCATTAGTAGAAAGTGATGGTTTTTGAACAAGCGGGAGATGGTGTGTTGAGGTATCAAGGTAGATTGTGTGTACCTAATATGGATAAACTTCAAGAGAGGATCATGGAGGAAGCTCATAGCTCCAGATACTCTACCCATCCGGGTTCCACAAAGATATATTATGACTTGAGGGAAGTTTATTAATGGAGTAGTGTAAAGAGGTGTATTGCAGAGTTCGTTGATAAGTGGCCGAATTGCCAACAATTCAAGGTAGAACACCAGAGGCCCGGTGGTATGGCTCAGAACATAGATCTTTCCGGATGGAAGTGGGAGATGATCAATATATATTTCATTACTGGTTTACCGCGGTCTCACAGGCATCATGATTCGATTTGGGTCATTGTAGATTGGTGATGTCACGTATCAGGACACTACTTCCAGTTCAAGTGCCAACAATCGTGAGTAGTAATATAACCCAACTAGTGAGTTGGGGTCGAGTCCCAAGGGAGCGGTTCATAATTGAGAAATAATAGAAAAGCAAAAAATGTGTTCAAGTCAATCATAGTTATAGACATTTGTTGACACCTAATTTTGACCCTCCCCGATGATAATTAATTTTTGAGCTTCTTAATTTTTGAACGATTTAGAATAATTAATTTTATAAAAATCCAAATATTTTTCAAGCTTATTTTAAAGTAATTTTAGTCATTTTATATTTTAAATGATAAATATGTTTTATATAATTTTGTACGTAATTTGTATATTTTGTGAATATTCGAAAATCATCTCAAAAAAAAATTTAGTTTTAGAAAAATATTTTGTCAATTAGTTTGGTTTAAGTAATGGTTTATATTTTTAGGTTAATTTGTTTATAATTAAATTAATTATTTTATTTCGTTAAGATTAAGAAGTTCATTAATTAATTTATGTTAATTCATCTTACTTAACTTTTAGCTAATTTCACTCATTAATTCGATTTGGCTAAATTATTAGTTCACTTAACTATATCTTGCTTTCAACCCACCAATAGACTTTAGTTTTGGGCCCTTCTTTAAATTTTCAGCAGCCCACTCCATTCCCACCTCCAACCGACCCACCCAACCCATTTCTTTTCCCCTTAACCCGGACCAATCCTCCTCTTAAACAAAGAGAACAAAAGAGATTCCCAGACGTTTCCAACGTCAAACTCACGCCCTGGATGCATCCTGCAATTTTTGTTTTCTTTCTCCAACGTCTCTCTCTCTCCAAATCACAGCAGCAGTAGCAACAAAAAGGCACCTGCAACAGCCGCGAGATGAGGCCACCTCGCGCACAAGAAGGACAATCGATCGATCCCAAGCGTCAATTTGCCCTTCCTCTTTCAGAATGGGTTGAAATCGCAGGGAAAGGATGCTTGTCCGAATCGGTGAAAGGATTTTGGATTTTTGAATTTCGAACGGTCCCTTCTCACCAATTTTTTCATCCGTTTTCCCCCCAACTTTGGAACCCTAATTTCCTTGATATATATGTTTCTTACTGCTTATTGTTGAAAAAAAAAGAAAGGAAAAAGGAGAAAAAGATTTTTAGTTGACTTTTTTGTTGGAAAATCTTTAGAGCTGGAGATTTTAGTTTGAGAGTTGGCTTTTGGTTAGAATTTTTTTTTTAGCGTGAAAAATATCGAAAGTAGTCCGAATGAAAAATAGCTAAATATACAAGAATACGTCCGAGGTTTCTTCTCGCTGTCCGGATCGTGTTTGTGTGGTAGAGGTCGTGTTCCTCTGCTCGTCTCATTTGTTCGCTGCCCAGAGAAAGGTAACCGCTTCTCCTTCATAATATTATTTTCGTTTCCTCTTTCTATTCGGAATGATATCGCGATGTCTGAATATTTGTACTTTGTGGTTATTGATTGTTGGCTGCTATTGAGCTAGTGTTGTTTATATGATATATTTGTTTTTTATATGGTTCTGTTAGTTGGTCAAGTCTAAGCTCGTAAGTTTGTACTAAGTGGTGATGTTTCTGGACTACTCTTTTGAGTTTTGTTATTATTCCTCTTCTCGAACTGCTTCTTGAATGTTGTTGAATCTGTTCCATGACTTGGTGTTCGACGTCGTATTTTCTTCTTCCACCTCAAGTTGGGTGAAGGAATCAAGACGTCAAGATTCCGAGTATATTTACTCTTTATGGCTCGTTTGTGAGTCTTGGAGTTTTCCTTTCTGAGTTAACTACTATGTTAAAAAGCCCCTTTTTCGTTCCAATGTAATCTTTAGTATATCTGTGATGTTGTTGTCTGCCTCATGTCTGGCTTCACCCCTTTTAATTATCTATTGTTTGTTGAGTTTATTTTAAGGCTATTTCGCCATTGCTATTTGGCTTTATCGTTCTTTTTAAGTTGAATGTTCCTGTTGAAAAGTGCTATCCTCCTTATATGGCTCTACTGCTTGTCTTTTGTTTTTTTTCTTGTGAACAATATTGATTCGAGTGTGATTACATCTTCTCCTTAGCATGGTTTTAAGTACAACCACTATTATATAGCATATTAGTTAGCTAAAAATCTAATTTGTCATTTTAGAATGGGTAGGAATATAATAGTTGGTTTCATACTCTGCAATTTTTTATTGTCTTGGATACTAGATATTTCCTTTTAAAGCATTATTTTTCTTTTTATTTATTTATAAATTAAATGCATATTGGTGTCTGATTAGTGTCATAAGTGATACGTGTAATTATGTATACATCTTTCCTGATCAATCATTTCTTGATGTGTTGTTTTAATTGTCCAACTACTACCTATGTGAAGAGGATTTTAGTCATGTTATATCTTTTCGTTAAAATAGTAGCCTGGACTAATATACATATATATTTGTCTACACTTGTATGTTTTGATCTCAATCATGTTTAACAAGTCCATTTCTCTTCTCCCTCTCGGGATAGTTATGGTCAATTATCTATGTTTGTTAAAGTCATCGCAATAATTTATTTTAACAGACACTACTTTGGGTTGCTATTTCGAATATTAATCCTCCCTTTTCTTACTTCGTTTTGCATGTGAAATCCGCCCGAGTTCATTATGAACTCTCATATTTTCCTTATATTTCGGGAGAGCCATAAAGGCTCAAATCCTCCTTTATCGAGTCGGAAAACCATAAAATCGGCGGACAGGTCCTAGAGTCTGAAAATATGCACCAGATCGGAGGGTTGAAGGAATTGGGCCAAAAAGTCCATCTTTATTTCTTAAAGTTGTATTTTGTTATTTTTGGGCCTAAGTCCTTTGCATTTCACTTATTATTATTTTGTTAGAATTTAGGACAGGTGTCAATTGCAAGAAATGGGCCTAAAGTCCAACGGATAATTAGTTTATCTTAGGACAGGTGAAAATGGGCCACAAGCCCAAAATTGAAATTAGGCCCAAATACTGGCCCAGGCAGACAGAAAAACCAGATTTGGGCCCAAATCTCTTTCCCTCTTTGCTTTATTGTGTTTGTTTACTTGCTGAGATCTGTTACTTAATCTTAAGGTTCTAAAAAGTTCAAATCCCAGAAAGACGCTCATTTTGTTTTAACAATTTAATTAAATCAGTCATCTTTAAACGGACTTAAATAATAATTTTACAAAAATACTTCACTTAGATAATATTTCAATATTTTTTTCCTTTTTTCCCTAAAATGGTCTTACCTAAAAATTGTTCAATTTAAGTTAAGTTAAACGAATTTAGCCAAATAGTTAATTGCCGGATAACCGCATATTAGCAGGCATTTTGGGTGTTTTCAAACCCTTACCGAAATGCTAATATGAACCTCTAACCCCTTTGAATATTTTCATTAGATTCTTGTTTTAGTCTTTGAAAACAATAGTTTTCTTGATTTCTTAAAAATTAAGTGGCGACTCTTAAAACCAATCTAAGTCTATATTTTTATAATAAAACAACATTTACGAGTAAAAACATGATAAATTAAAGGGTGACACAAGTGTCAAATATCAAGGGGGTTTTATAGTCAATTATCAACTAAAACGACAACTAAAAACGAAAATACAAGTATGGTGACGGGATTCTTGGGATGTGATAGGAATACCGACTAAAATAAACAACCGGGTAAATGCTATTGAAAATAAATCGCTGTAAATTGGTAACTAAGCTGGACTTTAGTGGGGGTAAATTTTCTCTCGAATAATTTACCCCGAATCAAATTGGTTTCTCTCGAACACCAATAAGTGGCAATGAAGCACTGCCTTCGCCTTAGTCCATTCACTCTCTCGAGCTAAATGTGTGGGAGAGAGTTTAGGATTCACTCTCTCGAGATGAACCCATGACAACCCAATAACCACAGACTATCGATTCAGTAGTTTTGGTTTTAAAACCTCTCTCTCGAGCAAGTCAAAAATACGAAGATATAATTGTATTTGCAACTACAACCCCAATAAATTCAAACACAATTACTGAACGAAATCACCTTTAAACAACAAATTAACTATCTATTAGCAATACCCAGCAGTAAATTCAACCCATACTCACATAATCACACCCCAATAATTGGGGTTTTAGCTAGACATGGTAATGAGATAGAAATCGATACCAAAAAGTGTTTCCATCAAATGGGTACGATAGATATTGTCTTTACACACGTCTAAGATGAAGAATCTTCAATACCCACTTCCAATTTCGTAGAAATGGAAAGCTTCAAATCTTCAAATCTTCAAAGCAAATTCAAGTTCTGTAACGTTGGGCGATGGAGTACTACATCGCGGAATCGTTCGGCGACTCGCCGACTACTCCTTTATCTTGCCGACTTGATTTTCTCCTTCAGAGCTTGGCACACTGGAACATTAGGCGAGACCATGGCCATTCGGCGAGTCGCCTAATGGTTTAGGCGATCCTCAAGCCGTCTTTTCTTCATTCTTTTCAGCTGCATTGTTCCTTTCTGCCCAATAATGTCCATGCTTTGTCTCTAACTTCAAATACCTGAAACTCAAGGATTTTCATCAGTTATTTAGACAAAATATGCATTCAAGGACACTAAATCTATTAAAATTAAGCCCTAAATAAGTCCAAATCGTGGACTCATTAGCAACTCTAACTTAAACTTTTGTTTGTCCTCAAGTAAAACTCAAGTTTAGAAGTTCAAAAAGGATGTCTCAAACAGTGCTACACAAGACTCAATCATGAATGCACACAAAAAGACTCAACTTACTCATGCAAGGATCACATGTGCACTCAAAGTTTCAAGTTGTGACTCACCATTACCAAAGAATTTCAAGCTCACAATACTTGCTTCATATGCAAGTTCTAGCTCAACAAGGGAAATCAAATGCCCTCACACAAAGAATGATTCTATATTCACACACAATGGTTCAATATTTTAAAGTTTCGGAATCAAATTCAACGCTCACACTCACAAAGATGAACAAAATGTATGATTTCACCCATAGGTTTACCTGTATTTTCCAACCAGCATTTTTTTCAGCTTTCTCAAGATCAAAAAGGTCTTTTCAAGGCTTGTAACGGGGCTGAGTGCAAACGTATGGTCATTTAGGCTCAATGGTTATATTTCTCATGAAATGCGGTGTGAACAACACTTCCTTTCCTTTTCTTTATCATTTTTCATTCGTGCTTACAAGTCATCCCATTATTCACTTTCCATGGACTGTTGGAAACCCCATTTCTTTTTGGTATTTTCACAACTTTATTCCACAAATTTTTCATTCTCTTTCTTTTTCATTTTTTTCTTCTCTTTCTCTTTTTTTTGTATGGAGGGGTTCCAGTTTCTCACAACATAAGTAAAAGGGGACTGTCTTGCACGTCTTGATTTACCTTCTCTTTTCTCCACAGCCCCAACTTAGGCTTTTGGCCTAAGTTGGCTATTCAACCAAACCACAAATCATGAGGATCATGGGTAATAGATCAATCAAAGGTCACTATGTTATCAAGTTTCTTCCAAGAAAAGGGTAAGGCTCAAAGGGTGCTCAAAAGAGGTTCACACACTCACAAGGTAAGCCATAAAAGAGGTATAATGTCAAATTGGTTCACACTCTTTAAAGTTACCTAAGATCATCTCAAGAAATTGCATCACTTAGTCAACCGGACGAACGGGGCAAATTCTAGGTGTCATCACACACGGTTCACGGTAAGCTCATAACACAAGGCATTGACACCAATGTCAAACAAGACTTCACACTTTCTCTAGTGTGCAATGTTCATCACAAGAGACTCAATTCGATACTTGGCTAGTCACAACGAGATACAACGAGTTCACATATTGTCAATGCAACTTCAATTGGCCTCGTCGTAGTCACACATTCATTTTTGTTCGATTATGAGCACTATTTAAGTCATCGGTATTGATCAAAACCGGTACTCAAATTTTCACGAGAACAACCACATTCAACAAATACAAGAGGTGGCAAAAATTTTCGAAAGGGTCAAAAATCATTTACTATTAAAAACAAGGAGCCACAAGCTCAAACATCCACAAAAAGTTGTGTATAACACAAATTTAGCTCAAAGCCCAAATATATACACAAAACAAGAATTACGGATGTGACATAAAAGGTGAGCCTTACTCTACCACAAATAAAATAATTTTTCCTCAAATGCAAACAAAAATATAATATTCATAAGTCAAAATAAAAGTAAGACAGAGAGAGAGGTAAAGAGGGGATCATGTCTACGCAATCGCTCCATCTGTCTGGGCATCAGTGCCCGGTGCATCAGTCTGGTCTCGGGCCTCAGTACCCAGAGTTCCTTCAAAAGGAACAATAGCACCAAACTCACTAGGAGTGGCTACAAGTGTGTCCGCCAAAAATTTCCGAACAACTGTATAAAGTCCCCGGGACCATGAAGGAATATGGGAGTCTTGGGGAGTAGTCTTCCTGTCAGAAATGGGCCTCATGACCTTGCCTTTGTTTCCAGGTGAATGTTCTTGCTTGCCCTTCTTGGGAGGATTCGACCTCTCTTCATTTAATTTGAAATTTTATGCTCTTATCTTTCGGGGTGGCACAATTTTCCCAGCAACTTTTGGTCTAGCCATGTCTGCAAATCATTGAGACAAAGTTAGGAAATATTCGAACAGAAGTGCAGCCAATCAGTTTTAAAGTTATGCCAATTTAGCGATGGAAGACCCTTTCAGCGAATTGCCGACAACTTTCGGTGACCAAGAACTAGCTCGCTGAAAGTTACAATGCAAAAAGGATTCAGGGGTGCAGAATAAGGGCTATCAAGAAGACTTTCGGCGAGTCGCCGAGTGCCTTCAGTGACCTCAGGCTTCTCGCCGAAAGTTAAAGAACACAACAACACATAAAGCATGAAATTAAAGGCGAGATGGGGACATTAGGCGAACCGCTGAGTGGTTTGGCAAGCTCGATCCAACTCGCCAAACGATCCAACGTGCCTATTTTCAACCCAACTTATTGAATACAACCCCGCAACCCCTGAAAACAAAATCAAACCACGCACAACTCAAATTCAAACAAGACCCATAACATACAAGCACTACCCCACAAAATTTTAATCTATTTCACAGCACCAAGCTACGTGATTTCAATAATCAAAACACTACGGGTAAGATATTCAAATTAAAAATGGCATTTAATCGTACTAATCCTATCAGAGAGGCCCAACACACATCATCAACATAATATTGTTTACATAAGAGTACAAAAAAAATGCAAAATTTGGAAAACCAACCTTAAATGCCGATAAAAATAAGATTAAAAAGCTAGGCGGCAATGTAATCCAAATCCAAGCACCAATCGATCAACTAAAATACTTATAGAGTGCGGAAATATCGAAAATACCAGATAGGTGCGAGTTTGGGAAGATGAAAAATGAGGCAAAATTGAAAGAGTTTGAAATTTAAACCTTTGTCTCTTGAATTAACCATCCAGATTTTGTTCATTCGGTGACATTAGTCGAGCTAGTCAAACTACTCAGTGACACGTCGAGTGGTCACTTACCTCACCGAGTTTTACAGGACCCAATTAATGTGGGGATCCAAATGGCGAATAAGATCGAGATCGCCGACTTAATCGATGAATCGCCAATAATTTCCTCGGCTCGCCGAGTTTTATAGACTCTACCTTAAAATTGTCTTCAGTCTAACGGCGGTCTAGGTCGGGGTCGCCGACCCATTCGGCATTTCACCGACTGGACTTTAGCTCACCAATTTGCACTTTTTAGACATTTCCCACACTTTAACATGCACAATCAACACACTATTATTCTAAACAAAGAAAGATAAACAAATAAGAAAACTTGGGTTGCCTCCCAAGCAGCGCCTTAGTTAACGTCACGGCACGACGCAAGTCCACCTTCAAACCTTATTATTGGGGTTAGCCATAGTATCACTAGGCAAACCCCCCTGCTGTATCGAGTTGAGATGAGATGATATATGACCCATTTGGGTCTCCAACTACTTGATTGACACTGAATGAGAGGTGACGGTCTGGCTAAGGGTAGACATATCTTCTTTCATTTCTTTTCTGACCCTTCAACTTTGTTGAGGATATGAGAGAGCATATCCTCTGACCTACCACCTTCCGAATCCTTTAGATTTTGGCACTCATGGGGAGGTACATATATATCCTTCTCCTCATCCTTCCAATTTTGATTACGGATCCTCCATTTATGATCTCAATATTTCCAACCTTTATCCCTAGCCCAACTTTGGTTACCACCCTACCTCGGGTAGTTTGAACGATAGCCACCACCTTGGTTGGCTAGGACATTTACCTCTTCATTATACAAGGCTTCAAACTTGGACTCATCCGGATTAGCACATGCGACACCCACGGCATTGACATTTCGAGCACCAGCTCCCATGACATTTTTAGACAAAATATCAAGTTATGTCATGATCTTGGCCATGTTTCGGTCCCTCTCTTGGTCCTTCTCCACCTGTTCCTTAGTCAGATTGAATGTGAGAGGGGAGATCTGGTCTTTACGGGTATACCACGCCATTTTTATGGTAGTCATGCCATCCAAGAGTTGAGTCGCTATCACATAAGGTTGTTGCATCAAACCTACCGGAGAAAGTTGGTCAGCAACACCCTTATTTACCCAGTCAAGACTCCGATAAAAATACTTCAGCAACACGTTATCGGGCAAGCCATGGGTTGGGCATTGAAGCACCAACTTCTTGAATCGCAACCAAGTTTCGTGTAGTGGCTCACCTTCTAGACCCTTAAAGCTCTGAATGCTATCCCGAAAAGTCATCATCTTTGAAGGAGGGAAAAATTGCACTTAAAATGTGGTAACCAACTCCTCCCACGAAGTGATTGATTCACGTGGCAATTAAGTCGCCAGTTGCACGCCTCTCCCATCAGAGAGAACGGGAACAACCTCAACCGGACGAACTCTTGAGAGATGTTCTTGAAGGAGAACGGTCCGCATACATCCACGAATTTTCTAATATGCTCATCAGGGTCCTCATGAGCCAAACCATTGAAAAGTCCCTTTAGTTGCAATAGTTGTAACATAGTACTCGTGATGTGAAATACCGCATTCCCTTTAGTTGGAGGTAAGCTAATGGCACCAATACTGCCCATGAGATGGGGGTCATTAGCATGAGGCTCGTTGACATCGTTGAGGTTTCCGATGTCGTCTTGATGGCCTACTTGGCTGTTATTGCTGCCGTTTACGCTCATACTTCCTATTTTCAACACAAACAACCAAAACAACACTGAAAATAAAGTAAGTAAAACTTTAACTAACGAGAACAAAATTCAATTTAACTAAAAAATTCACAATTAACACCACTCCCCGGCAGCGGTGTCATTTTGATTTCACGTATCAGGACACTACTTCCAGTTCTAGTGTCAACGATCATGAGTAGTAATATAACCCAACTAGTGAGTTGGGGTCGAGTCCCAATGGAGCGGTTCGTGATTGAGAATTAATAGAAAAGCAAAAAATATGTTCACGTCAATCATAGATGTAGACATTTACGAGTAGAAACATTATAAATTAAAGGGTGACATAAGTGTCAAATATCAAGGGTGTTTTGTAGTCAATTATCAACTAAAACGACAACTAAAAATGAAAATACAGGTATGGAGACGGGATTCTTGGGATGTGATAGGAATATGGACTAAAATAAACAACCGGGTAAATACTATTGATAGTAAATCACTGTAAATTGGTAACTAAGCTAGACTTTAGTGGGGGTAAATTTTCTCTCAAACAATTTACCCCGAATCAAATCGGTTTCTCTTGAACACCAATAAGCGGCAATGAAGCACAGCCTTCGCCTTAGTCCAATCACTCTCTCGAGCTGAATGTGCGGGAGAGAGTTTAGAATACACTCTCTCGAGCTGAACCCATGACAACCCAATAACCACAGACTATCGATTCAGTAGTTTTGATTTTAAAACCTCTCTATCGAGCAAGTCAAAAATACGAAGATAAAATTGTATTTGCAACTACAACCTCATTAAATTCAAACACAACTACTGAACGAAATCACCTTTAAACAGCAAATTAACTATCTATTAGCAATACCCAGCAGTAAATTTAACCCATTCTCACATAATCACACCCCAAAAATTGGAGTCTTAGCTAGACATGGTAAAGAGATAGAAATCGATACCAAAAAGTGTTTCCATAAAATGGGTACGATAGATATTGTCTTTACACACGTCTAAGATGAAGAATCTTCAATACCCACTTCCAATTTCGTAGAAATGGAAAGCTTCAAATCTTCAAAGCTAAGGGACAAGGTCTCTCAAAACTCTAAGTTCTAAAATCTGGAAAATAATATGATTCACTACAAAATCTGATACTAAGCTAAAAATTCAAATAAGTATTTATAGTTGTCAAAAAGTGTGCTACGAAGGACCACTCGGCGTAGTCCGGCGGGATAACCGATCCACTCGGCGATCCGTCCTTTGGTATGGTTCATCGCCTTTCTGCATTGGCCTTCATCAAATTCAAGTTATGTAACGTTGGGCGATGCAGTACTGCATCACAGAATTGTTCGGCGACTCATCGACTATTCTTTTATCTAGCCGATTCGATTTTCTCCTTCATAGCTTGGCACACTGAAACATTAGTCGAGACCATGGATATTCGGTGACTCGCCTAATGGTTTAGGCGATCCTCAGGCCATCTTTTCTTCGTTCTTTTCAGCTACCTTGTTCCTTTCTGCCCAATAGAGTCCATGCTTTATCTTTAACTCCAAATATCTTAAACTCAAGGATTTTCATTAGTTATTGAAACAAAATATGCATTCGAGGACACTAAATCTATTAAAATTAAGCCCTAAATGAGTCCAAACCGTGGACTCCTTGTAACACCCTGACTTTTCTAAACGTCTAAATTAATTTGTACATTCGTGGAAACACAAAGAGGGTGAGTAATAAATTAAAAATGATGTGGTATGTCATATTTTAAGTGTTCAAGGGTTGTATCTCAAGTTTTGAAGTTAAGTAAGTGGCAAAATAAAAGTTGGCGAAAGTTATCGTAAGTTCCTCTTTAAAGATTTCTCTAAAATTTTGGTCAAATGTATTGGATGTTTTCTCCCAATATATAAAGAGTTAGAAGGCCTATTATCCATTAAATCGAAGGCCTACGAGTCTAGTTTGCAACAAACAAAACCCCGTATCAAACTGACATCAGAGTAAAAAGTTATGAGGGTTTTACTAGGAACTGTCGGGGTAGAATACGGGTCGGATAAAAAATATGGTATGTCGGCTTATTTAACGTTTTAAGTCATGAAAACATTTCATTTCAGTTCCAAACCAAAGAGAAAGCTTAAGAGAGGGTTCCTATGGAGTTCTTGCATGATGAAGGTTAGTTTTTTATGATTTCTACCATTAAACATTGCCCCCGTGCCTAGAAACGTAATCCCTACATGTGGCAATCATTTTTCCCTTCTATTAGCTGCGTTTGGAGCTGGTTTTTTAAGATATAAATTTGAAGTTATTGGTGTTTCTTCAAGGTTTAAACTTGGTTAACTAAGGTAATCATCTCGGGACTCTTTTATGATTGTTTTTATAAATTTCTACGGACGTTTTGACAAGTTGGGGAAATATGGCAAATCTGCCGATTTAAGATTAATTATGAACTGTTTATAGGTGCGTACCAGATGTGTATATATAGTGTTTGTGAAGCTTAGGACATAAGGAACAACTTTTGTGAAGGAACTACGGTCTTCCGAGCGTTCATTGGAAAGGTATGTTAAGGTTATTCCCTTTGTTCGATATGTTTCCCTAGAGGTAGTTAATGGGTGGTTATGAACCCTCATTTTAGGGACTCACTATCTGTTAAGAAAGACCCTAAGTTAGGAACGACTTGGAGATTATTCATACTTATTGTTTATAGCTAAATTGTTCTCCTTTAGCCTATTCAATTGTTTGTTGTTGCCCTTGGGGCTATTGTGGTTAGTTGTTGAGCTATGAACTACATATGGGGGCTATGATCTTGTCTAATAGGACTATGTTATTGCCAAAGACGGCTATGTGTTGCCCGCGGGGCTATATTGAAGCCAAAGAGGGTTATGTGTTGCCTACGGGGCTATTTTGACGCCAAAGAGGGCTATGTGTTGCCCACGGGGATATATTGATGCCAAAGAGTGTTATGTGTTGCCTACGGGGTTATTTTGATGCCAAAGAGGGCTATGTGTTGCCTACAGGGCTGTGTTGATGCAAAAGAGGGCTATGTGCAGCCCACAGAGCTACGATGTTGCCTAAGAGGTCTATGTGCTGCCTACGAGGCTATATCGTTGCCAAAAGGGCTATGTGACTTCTCACAAAGACAAAGGGTTACCGATATGGGTATGTAGATTGATTTGGCACCTTCTGGGATTATGGGGGCCTAGGTAGGTGGTATCTTGTTTGTACCTGCCGAGCTTATGGGGGGTTGGTTAGGTTAATGTTTGATCATTTTTGTATTTTTAGATTCAGTAGTGGGTTAGCATGCTTAATTAAAATTTTGGTTTCCTTACGTGATTGCTTTTGGTATATTATGATACTTGCTCATTTAGTTTATAGCCTTTCATACTCTGTACATTATTTTGTACTGACGCCCCATTGCCTTGGGGGCGTTGCATTCATGCATGCAGGTCCCGACAGACGACCTAGTAGACCTCCTCAGCAGCAGGATTGACCTATATCCGATTGGCTAGCCTCTTTCCTCTGGAGCTGCCAGAGTTAGGAGGTTTGTTACCTTTTGTTGTATATATCTTTATGGGTATGCTGGGGCCCTATCCCGCTAATCTTTACTACTCTTAGAGGCTTGCAGACTAGTGTGTGGGGTGTACAACTAGGTTATGGTCATGCTGGCCTAGTTTTGTTGGTTTGCTGAAGCTTCTGAGTTGTTTGATGTATTGTCTTGATATATACCTGCTTCCAGTTTTTGTATAGATATGATGGTGGCCTCGACGGCCCAGTCAGGACTTATGTGCTAGTTGGCTAATTATTTATATGAACTCTTGGGAGTAGGTGTTTCTTTTATATATATGTTGACAGGGGCCTTGCCGGCCGAGGGCTTAGTTTTAAGCCGAGATATACTTGTTTGTTTTCTTGATTGCGTGTGGCTACCATGCGCTAGTAGCAAATGGTTCAGCAGGGTCGGCTCGGGACTGAATTTTGGCATTAGGATCCAGTTGAGCCCCTCGAGTTTGGGGAGTGACACTCATCAATCAGATGACTAAATCAACCCATTTCTTAATAGTAAAGACTACTTTTTCAGCAGAAGATTATGCCAGATTATATATTCAATAGATACTTAGAATTCACAGAGTTTTGGTGTCCATCATTTCAGACAAAGGTGCGTAATTCACCCCACAATTCTTGAAGTCTTTCCAGAAAGGTATGGGTTCAAAGGTAAATTTGAGTATTGCTTTCCATCATTAGACTGATGGTCAAGCGTAACGCACAATTCAGACTTGAGAGGATATGTTGAGGGTGTGTGTGACCGATTTCAAGGGTAATTGGGATGATCACCTACCTCTCATTTAGTTTTCTTACAACAACAGTTATCACTCTAGCATCCAAAAGGCTCCATATGAGGCTCTTTATAGGAGAAGATGTAGATATCCTATTGGATGGTTTGAGGTTGGTGAGGCTGGGTTGATAGGACCAGACTTGGTCCATCAAGCTATGGAGAAAGTGAAAATTGTTCAAGAAAGGTTGAAAATAACGCAGAGTCATCAGAAGTCCTATACATATGTTAGGAGAAAAGACTTGGATTTTGATGTGGATGATTGGGTTTATTTGAAGGTTTCACCCATGAAGGGTGTTATTAGGTTTGGCAAGAAAGGGAAGCTTAGTCCCCGGTATATTGGTCCTTACAGGATATCCAAGAGGATTGGCAATGTAGCCTATAAGTTGGAGCTCCCGCCAGAGTTACCAACAGTCCATCCGGTATTCCACATATCAATGTTGAAGAAGTGTATGGTCGATCCTTCACTTATTACACATACTGAAAATATTGGTATTAAGGACGTCCTATCTTATGAGGAGGTACCCGTTCAGATTCAAGATCGTCAGGTTCGCAAGTTGAGGACTAAGGAGGTAGCATCAGTCAATGTCTTATGGAGAAATCAGTTTGTTGAGGAAGCTACTTGGGAGGCTGAGGAGGATATGAAGAAGAGATACCCACATCTCTTTGAGTCTGGAAAAATTACAAATCAAGGTACTAATTCTTTTCTTGGTACTCATTAAATTGATATGTTGAGTGTGTTAAATTGCATGTTGGGTGTGTTTGAGCTGGGTGTTAGATGTCGGCCTTAGTTCTACTTAGAGTAACCTCATTCGAGGACGAATGTTCCCAATGGGGAGATATTGTAACACCTCGGTATTAGAAAGAGTTAAATTTAGAAAGAACTAATTTGGAAAGAGCCAAATTGAGAATTTGACAAGTTATGATTAAGTTATGAGTTTTGGGTCAACTTAAATAGATCATAACTTCCAGTACATGATAAGTTAGGTGGCCCATAAGATATCAAATGAAAGGTCTTTGAATCCTCTTTCCAACGCCACCAATTTTGCTAAGTTTCGAGTTCGGATAAGGGAGATATGCCTATTTGATATCAGCCTGTCCACTTAAGGAAAGTTACCCGAATTAATGAGGGGTATTTTGGTATTTTCCTTACCCCATAAGCTTTAATCATTTTTAGTAATATTTTAGGGGTCTAAACTGATTTGGGTCAATTTTCACAATCCTAAATACTCTTAGGATTTTGGAGAGAAGTTCAAGAAGAGGAAAGAGGAGAAAAGGAATAACGATCAAGATTCTTGAGATTTGTCGAGGAATTTTGCCAAAGGTTCGTGCCATCTTTTGCAGCTTATGGATATCGAAGACGAGGATGAGCACTTGGCGTCTTGGATCAGCTTGTCTCCTTCTATATATATGTTAACTTGTTTTTTGTCTTTGAGATGGATCATTGTGGTCCAGTTTTGGGACTTGTATTTATCTTGTTAGACAAATTTGTACTCGTGACTTTCAGGTTCTAAAAGGGTATCTATTGTATATAGTTTTGGGTTGCTTTTCGTTTGTCTTTTCTTATTATTAACATTACTTTCTGTTTAGTTCTACCCTTGTACTCACTACTTGTCGTTCTGGGTACCGATCGGCTTACCTACTGGTGGGTTTTAGTAGGTACCATCATGACTCGAGAAGTCGGGTCAGGACAATCATGAGGCTCAAAGTGTGGTTGTTGGTTTAAGGAACTCCCAAGAAAATAAGTTATATTATTTTCAGTATTTTCTACTACTACATACATAATTAATTGTAAATCTTAGTTGTTAAAGTATATGTACATGCTTTACTTTTTAGTTGACTATTTTACACTCAACCTTCATATTTACTCTATCAATTCAGTATATTCAGTTTAACAGTTAATTCATTCAGCTATTTTACAAATCATACATCCAATGTACTGATGTCATTTTGTGTTGCATTTTTAAATGACGTAGATTTAGGTTTTCAGGATCGGAAGCAGACACTTCGTTGGGATCTTTATCCATTAGTATTTGATGAGACCTATTTGATTTGGAATGGTTCCAGTTATCTAGTTATTCATTACTTAGTAGGCATTGCTAGTGGAGTGTTCAGGTAGCAGTGATCTTGTCCCGACACCTATCTTCAGTTCATTAAAGGCTTCATAGATGAGTTAGATGAGTCTGTCTCACGACCCAAAAATCGGGTGTGATGGCACCTGCCTTATCCCACCAAGACAGGTCAGCCTAACAACCCTCAACAAGGGTAAATACGAAAGTAAGAAAGAAATAAGAAACTAAACATAACATAACATAAAATCTATAATATAACTAAAAATTCTCCGAAAACTTAGTGTCACGTGTACAAGTAGTTGAACAATTACAGTAGTTGAACAATGGTGTGTGTTTTTGTATTTTATAAAAGATTAAAAAGTTTTGAAAATACCCTTCCTTGGTTAAAGAGTCACCAAAAATAAAACCAAGACTTATTTGATACCTTTTGTTTAATTTCTCAAATTATTTGTTGTATATACATATTATTTCATATATATGCATAAATGTTATATGTATCCATATCTGAATTATTTATACAATATGATTTATACTGTATCAGATGCATCTCTATAATTGTAATTAGTCTCATCGATAAAATAAATAATTCAGATACAATACTATGATTATGTATTCGTAATGTCAATTTATTAGTACAAATTTAATGACTTCTATTTTTACTTATATATATGTATCCTTTTAATGAATCATTATTGTTCATATTGTAAAGTAAACATGAATAAAAAAATGCAAACATATTATCATATTTTTCAAAAAAAAAACCATGAAAAGTCACAATCAATTCAAAAATTATGAAAATACATCAACAAAACTTAAAAACATCCAAATATATTTAAAATAAGAAAATTCATCTCTTCATTGAAAAATAGTTACAAGTACGTCGAGTATGATCTTCTTGGCCACACTGTCCACAACAATTCGTGCATGATGATATTTTTTCACTCATATTCTTATGTTTTCTCTTGTTTGACCTCCGAAACGTCACTTGAATTAAGAGGGCAAAAAACTTTGTCTAACACACTGGATTGGTATCTCATACATATTTATCACAGTTGTTGACTTGTAATATTCTAGGCAGTATATTGCTTGCCTTTTAAAACAACATTTGCATGTGTACATGGTATCTCGTCCAATTAGAATCTTTCACATGAACATGTTTTTACTAATCAAGCAAACAATGTATCGTCTTCCAACGTCATTAACTTCACACAATGATTAGAAGAAACTCTTATTTGAAATATTTTTAAAAAAAATACTATAATATAAACATTATACCAATACAAATATCAATAATGCTCCTACTATACCGTCATGTATCAAACACCATGCATTATATATATATATATATTTTTTTTTATATTTTTTTTTCATCAAAACAGTTATGGATACATCGTTCATGTATCTGACATACACATATTTATGTATAATGCATCATGTATCTCGTTATAATTTTCATAATGTATCTTGTCTTTTAATCATTTATTTGATACATATTTCATGTTAATGTCATATAAAAAAGAAATAATTTTGATAACAAATATACGTACTGTTATACAAGAAGACTTTGCCTCATTCAGAACTAGTATTTCATGAAACCTTCTTTCAAGAGTAGTAAAAGTATATGTTGCCTTTTTTCTATTTTTATAATTCCAATCTTCAAATAATGTTTGAGTTTGTTCCACAAAATTAATTATTGATAGTTCTCTTGCCTCCAATAAACACGAACTGATACTCTGAAATATTTGATGACATCATTCTACGTCTATTTATGGTGCATATACTCTTTTCCACTTCCCTTATCATCTAACATGAGACAATCCTTCACTCCATGATCCATGTTCTCTACTCTTTTCATTAGTTCACCAAAATCTTCTTACTTGTATGTATTTGCCATCGCATAAAATACACCGCTTAATCTATTTTTGCTCTTTCTTCAATTCTTACATACATTCCTTCAAAAATGTCATACGCAAGCATAATAAGGTAAAATAAGATACACTCCACTTATTTCTTTATAATGCTTTCATTACAGTCCGATACAACACACATATTGACACGTTCCCCAAATGCACCTTTGAAATTCTCAAAAAATCATGTTCAAGAATTATTATTCTCTGAGTCAACTTCACAATAAGCAAATGATAATATACATCCTGAAAAATGAACATTAAGGTACATGCCATTATAGTTCATGTTTACATTCTTATTAAGTCTCATCAAAGTCAAATACACGAATACAACAACGTATCTGATAATATTATATTAACACACCTACTCCATATAAAGTTCTAGCAAAAACAAATGTATCCTTATACACTCATTTAGGTGAACACTATTCACAATAATAATTGGCCTACAAAGCTCAAAATCATTTATAAAGGGATACAATGCTATGAATAGATACATGAACTCATTCTCTGTTGACTTATGCATTTGTATGTAAGAATTTGGATACATAGTACCCACAATATACAAGTATCTAGGTATTTTAATGTAACTTGCAGTTGAATCACCTCTTGACATAATAACTTTCCCCATCAAACGCTACATCTTCATGTAATTAATGTCCATTTTCAAGTCACATTTAACATCTTCTTGAATATCCTTTGGAATATGCTTTCTTTTATGATTATCATAATTTAGAGCAATTATTTTATCTAGTAAACCAATTGTTGCTTGATGCTGTGAGTATACCTTATCCTTCAATGGACATGTATGATCGTTACTGAAACACTAACTTGAGAAAAGGTTGACTTAGTCAAACAAGATGCTTTGAATAACCATTAACACTCCTCATATGAACATTTTAAAAAATAACTGCACACAAAGGTACACATTTAATAAATTATACATTATGTTTATGAGATACGAGCTTAAAAATACTAAGATATATGCTATAAAAATGGTTACTCTAAATCTAAGATCATTACTATTAAAAATATATACATTATGTTTTTGAGATACATGCTATAAAACTAAGATACATGATAGAAAATTCATTACTTTAAATCTAAGATTATTACTATTAAAAAGATATACATTATGTTTCTGAGATACATGCTAAAAAATAATGATACATGCGAAAAAAATCATTAATTTTAAATCTAAGATCATTACTCTTAAAAAGATATACATTACGTTTCTGAGATACATCCTACAAAATAATAACCGATATGACTAATCTTTTCCTATCTAATCTTACAACTTTGAATTGAAAATTATAGACATAATTGTATCTTTGTCCTTATAAATTGCTTAACCTGAACAACTTTGTGATTACAATCGACAATAACATGATCCGAGTTCGTATCCAAAATGCATAACCCCTCAACATTACGATTTTTTTCAAGAACTGATGAAGTTTCAGTTCTGCTTTCAGCTCCCACTTGAACAATTGATATATCTGGCTCAAAATATATTTCACCATTGTTATTTTATTCAATTTTTTGCTCTTTAGTTGTTATGTATGATCGATACAACCCGCAATTTGATGTCTTTTTAATTCCATAAAAAATCTTATCCCCATCTCATTTCAAATTTTCATTGCAGTTAAATTGTCTTTCATCGTGTATTTGATCTCCGTGATTTTGCATGTATAATCGATTCCTATTTGTGTTGGAACACCTTTAACTAGATCGTTGTAGGTCGCATTGTCTTTCAATAGTATTCCATTGATTTTATAATTTTCGTAATCAATATATGAAATTCATGAACCCGAATACCTCAACAATATGGTGATATTGACCATTGTGACAAAAACTCACAACCTCAAGAAACAAATAAAGAAAATGAATTGATGCCAAGAAGATGAAGTTTACAATTAGAAAATTATTCTGATTTTATGAATTCGACATGGAATATTTGTTAGAGTTGATACACTGAGGATGCTGAAAATATGTTAGAGTAATCAATTAATCTTCAATTACTCCTTTAATTAAGAAAATCAGTTACAATCATTTAATTCAAACGAATAAAACATGTATCTCGCTTTTTTCAAATCGTCGAATACATGTATTTGTCGAGTAATGATAACAGTATCCAAAGAACAAAATCATATATCTGTCGAGTAATGATAACAGTAACCAAAGAACAAAATATGATACATAAAGTAATATTCGAAATTATCATAAATCTTAGTAATTAGAATCTAAACCAGCAAACTCTATATAGTTTGCTCTTTTTGAAATTTTCCTAAATTAATCCATTTTTGATGGGCCCATGTAAGAGGGAAGGGTCGATAAAAATGAGCCCAAACATTAGTGTCGCGCGTTGGCGAACCTCCAAAAATTGAATAATAGGGTTTAGAGAGGGGATAAAGTAAAAGAATTTATTCAAACAAAATATTTTACTACTCTTATCTTCTTCATCTTCATAGAAAGTAAAGCAAAGCAGTAGTGTAGGCCTTGTGTTTGAGTAAATGTCTGAATGGCTCTGCTAAAACCATTTCCTCTTCAATACTCCCTTCGTCGCATGGCTTCTCGCTATCTTCTTCATTGTCACTCTCATACTCTTCCCTTTTCTTCAACCTCTCTTTGTCCACCCTCTATTTTCCTTAACACCAGGTTCCTCTCTCTCGCCCCTCTTTATGTATCCGTTTCTTTATGTGTTTTAAGTTATACCAAGTTAATTTTGTAAGGTTAGCTGAATTTTTGTTAAAATGAAGGACATTTTGTAGCAATTGTATTTTTTTTTTTTCATGTTTCTGTTTTGGGTATTGAATTTACAAGCTGTACCATTTTCTGATGTAGGGATTAATAAGAATGTTTTGGGTTTGGGTTGGGTTATTTGTTGAAATGAAGGTTAATTTTGATTACTCGAGTCTCTATTTTGTTCTTACCAGTTTAATATTTTATTAGTATTTGGGTTTGAATTTAAAGAGGAGAAAGGTGCTACCTTTATCGCTGTGTAGCAATTTTGGTTTTGGACTTTAGTTACTGGTGTAATATATTTCGTCAAGTGAGTTGAATGTTGCACACCCGATACATGTTAATTTGTTTTTTATATATGTTTTTTTTCTCTGTATTTTGAAAAATTAATTGTTGTTCTTGTTTGGTTGGAACATATAACTTCATTTTTGAGGTGTGTGAATGTTCTTGGTCAGCTGAATATGTTTAAAGAGAGGCTGTTGGTCTTATTTTAAAAGAGGGAAATGCAACCCTTTTCTTTGTTTATAACTATTTGAGTTCTTGAAAATTTGCTTATTGGTTATCTGCTAAACAAATTTCGGATTTGTTGCAGGGTGATTAATAGGCTGAGAAGGGTGTCGGATGGGATTTTTATTAGAAATGTGGTGTCTCCAAGAGCTTTTATGTCATCAAGCATTACTACTGAGGCTTTTCAAGAAAATACTAAGTCAAAAGCTTATGGTTCTGAGCAAATTCAGGTGAAAGAAAAGCTATTGTCATTATTTATCATATATGACGTTTTAGATTGGGTGAGAGCGAAGAACTATCGATCCTGCAGGAAACAAACATATTATTTTAGAGTCCTAGATAGTGTAGGTCCTTTCGTGAAACCTGAAAGAGTAATGTCTTTCAAGTGAGAAAATTTCATTGTGGTGTAATGTCTACAAAGATGGGATCACAGCTTGATGCTGGATTCTAGGTTGGTGGACTATTCGTTTCTAAAATGAAACCACTTTTGAAGATTAAAAAGTGACGCAATGACAGGCATCGGACAAGTAAAACAGGGACAGAATGCTTTAGACAGTATGTGGCCTTTGCTATTTGTAGTTCCTCAGAACACTAAGAATTTAACTTATACAAATAATTAACCAATCTCTGCTAGATAAAATAGAAATGTCTGAAATCTATGTTAAGTATTTGAAGCTATTCTCTCTATTAGAAAATAGATTGAAAGATTAGATTAAAATGGTAGTGTACTTAAGATGGAAAATGCTTTCTGTGGGAAGTGTTTTACCTTGGGAGATCTTTTGTCGTATCATTTTCTAATATTTTGTTGGGTAAAAAATAATAAAAGTTGATGAATAAGTAAGGTCTGAAGCTAGTGATTTTTTAATTTTTTTTTGAGAGAAAGGTAATTGTACTGTAAATGTAACACTAAGAAAGTGTTGAGATATTAACAGGTTAGCAAAAAGCAAAAGAAGAATCCTTTTCCAATGTATAGGGATTCTAAGAGGCTAAGTATTGATTTTGGTTCATTTACAGATTCCTCCTTCGACCAAAAAGAAAATAGAAGTATACAGTTAAATTTGATCTTTTCAATTGAGTTAGCTTTATCTTCTATCTTTCATTTTAATAGTCTTATGAATGCTGAGATTGTATTCCACCACTATGTCGTCTTGCTTCTCTTTCTGCCTCCGTTCTAGCATTGTAGTGGGCCTGAGACAAGTGAATTAGTGAATTGAAGTAAGAGTTGAGATATTTGTAATTGAAAATAATTTCACATCAGTGACGGAAGTCATATTCCTCCCTTTGGTGGAAAATAATTTCCTTTGAGAAAATATTTACACAATACAATGTTACTAGACATTGAATAATTTTTCAAAAACAAAAACACAGTCTTTATACCAAACACACCCGATCTTATTATGAATTTTGAAAATTATCATCCATTTATAAGTGATCTGGTGTTCTACATGTAAATAATGAAAAAAAATGCAATTCTTTCTTTTCAATTTTGTTACTTACCCTTAATCTTTTTGTCCTTTTCACTTTACTTTGTTCTGAGAGCTTTTCGACCCTGCAGCTGTTGCAAATATGATGCAACAGTATTTTCTCTTTCAGTTGCTGCTCTGGGGAAATAAGTTGAATTTACTTTGGTGGTCTTGTTTCTTCTTTACCTTTCTGTCCTTTATTTGATCAAGGATATTTATATGCGTAGTTTGCTCATTAATCTGCTCTATCAGTGTGTTATGTAGGTTTAGAGTTGTTGATTTCTTATGATTAGTTTGACTTGAATATAAACACGTAGTTTAGGGTGACTAGGAAAATAGTTGAATAAAAGAACTTCTTTCACTGGTGATGCAACACCGATGTCAAATATTTTATTTTGAGTGTAAGTATATATTCATAAGTACTGAAGTACATGCAGTGGATACATAGTGTTTAGTCTCTCATTGACTGAAGAGTGAATAAGCACTACTATATTGTGCATTACCTTGTATGGAACGCTGCAAGGCACGGTCAGCTTTTGAGATACAGTTTACTTGGATAAGAATGTAAAAGACAGTAACCTTCAAACTTAACTTTCATTAACATCTTGCTGCTTAATGCATATATATAGTTATGTAGGACATCTTCTATTTGTTTGTTTCTCAGCAGTAATTTTCTTCTTAAATTGTTTCTGTTTCCTATTGAAAAGAGTTAATGATGTGAATAATATGTTGATAATTTACCAGTAAAAATAATCATGCAAATTGCTGCTTCTTTAGGTATTGGAAGGTTTGGATCCTGTCAGAAAAAGACCAGGAATGTACATAGGAAGCACAGGACCTCGTGGTCTCCACCATTTGGTATCTCTGGCCTTTTCTGTTTCCTTTCTTTTGATGTATTTGGTGGTGCTAATTATGCTTTTGTTTATTCTTGACTGAACTTTTACTGCCCCAGTTATTAATCATATTTTCTTCTAGGTTTATGAAATTTTGGATAATGCCGTTGATGAGGCACAAGCAGGATACGCAACAAAGATAGATGTGGTCCTCCATGCTGATAACTCCGTTTGCATCACTGACAATGGCCGTGGGGTATGAGCTGTCTTCTTCTCTTGTACAGAAGTGGAACTAATGTCATGAGAGAATGTGCACACTATCTTATGTAATTATTGCAAATGGTTTGCCTGTCATCTCATAAAGGATTGACTCAACCTTCTTTTGATATTATGTTGTATTAGCCATAATATGATGTTTGTGATTATCTCCTGTTCTCCCTTGCATATTATCATGGTCTGTCCTCCCTTTCAAGGAGAGATCCTGGGACCTGGACTGCTGCATTTGATAGAAATGGTTTCAGGAAGTGTGCTAATAAGAAATTGATTTGCTTGTCTATAGTTGTCAAAGCCCCTTGAATTTTCTATCCTGATCAAATCCTATGCTTGTTGAGTGGAAAAGAAGATTCTCATTAAATTTAACATTTTGTTGGGATTTTTTCAGATTCCAACAGAGTTGCATCCAGTGACAAAGAAATCTTCTCTTGAAACAGTCTTGACGGTATGTTTGTACGGGATATCCATTCTTAGATGCATATATATATGTGTGTGTGTGTGTGTGTGTGTGTGTTTGTGTTTATGTTTTATCCTACTCAATGTGTGGGGCTCAATGTCAACTTCTCATCTAATTACCAGGGTTATAGAAGTGTGTTTAAAGTTATGAGAACATTTAACCTACTGGTGTTTGAGATATTTTATTCTTTTGGAAATCCTTAAAGCTAACTGTATAATCATAAGGAAGTAGGATTTAAGAAAGCAAGTTCTTTTTGTACTCCTAAAGATAGTTCCCCGATATTGAAAGATAAAGGTATAGTTGCTCCAAGAGTTCTGATCTAGTGCGTGATGTGTGGGTTAACGTAAATCACAGGTCCTAACCCTGCTCCAGACAAAAGTATGGTATTTAAATGGAGAGGAGTTAAGGTCCATTATTCACTGTATTTCAAATTTTGCGCCACTATTCCTTGGGAATTTTTCTTGGTTATTAATTTTTTTATTTTTAAAATTCAACGGTCAATAATATCTCATTGAACTTTTATAGAAGAGTTAGTGGAGCTTAGTTGTACTTTTCCTACGTCTTACTTCCCCAGTTGTCTTATCCTTCCCATACATATGGTGGCTATGAACTAAATATCGACCAGTGTAGCATAATCTTCTATTTACCATCATTAGTTAAACAGAACACGACCAAAGAAACTCAGAGCAGTGGTATCATCAACCCAAAGTTTATGTGCCTTACAAGAAACATTATTAGCCATTTGTAAAACACTACAACAGTAAAGCATAATTGGTTGGAGTAAGGTGCAAGGTTCCACTTCCACTTCCACTTTGTGCACAATCACATGTTTGGATCTGTTTTTATAAGTGTAATCCAGTAAAGGTACTTATAGAGTAGAGCTACCACTCAAACTTAATTAGACTTCAAAAGCCTAAACAAAGAACAAATTTACTCTTGCTTAAAGTAGTTGGACACATGCTTTGCACGTGAGCCCTATATTACTAGTACACATGATTCTTTTCTAAAATCACACAAATATAATTAAATAAAACGTTTGAGTAGTAAAAATATATTGTGTCCTAAGACTAAAATAAGGAAAAATAATAATTGTACCATCGATTATAATATTCTAGAATCAATCTACTCCTTTAATTAATCTCAAAAATTTCTAATCAATCAATCAACAAGAAGTCATCTATTGTTTAATTTCACAGACCATGCTTTATTCCTTTAGCTGCTCTCAAATCTATTTCATTCTATTTTTAATTCAAAAAGTTATTTTGAACATTATCATCAAATCTCTATGAATCAACTTGCTTTCAAATTTAGGTTTCATTTGTTTTCATTAAGATGAAGACGTCTGAATCTGAATGCACATTTCAATGATTAAGATGTTGTCTCTAGATTTGAATACTAAATGATTAAGACGGTTTGTTTTTCAATATCCATATGAATGTACATTGTTTATTTATATGTACATAATAAATATACTATTCAAATAAAAATTAATTAAATATTAAAAGAATAATAATATTAAAAAATCAAATCATTATTTGATTAAAAAAATGGAACACTTATGCTTGCTAGTGACGGTGGAGATGGTTTGTAATGGTGGTGATGATGGTAATAGTTGTTGTTAGTGGCTAGTAATGATGGTGGTGATAGTTGTGATGATGAAGGTGGTTAGTGTTGTGGTGACTGCCATGATGGTGGCGATTGGTAGTGGTGTTAGTGGTTCTAATGGTGAAGTTGGTTGATGTTAGTAGTTGGTGGTGGTTAAAGAATGTGTGGTGATGTATTTGTGGTAGTTGGTGGCGGGGGTGGGTTGAACTTAACCCGCAAATTTTTTAATCTGCCCCCCCCCCCCCCCCCCCCCCAAAAA